>VDFB02186233.1:0-64607 GCA_007258455.2 Sequoia sempervirens
TTGCTCTTCTCTCACAAATTTGCTGCTATAAAATCTGCTCAAATACACCTTTTAGATCTGCTTAAATAGCCTTTTTTTTCTGCACTTCATACAAAGATATTTCATGAAAATTGATGGTTTTTCCATCTCCCAACATGCTTCTATTTATACCTCCAAGATGACTCTTCACCCAAGGGATGCAACTTTCCAAAAGGGGTTGGCCATGCAGCAATATTAATTTTATTAATTTCATTTCAATTGCCCAAAGTTGGGTGCATCCTTCTAGGGGGTCGTTCCTCTTTGGGAGCCCCAAAAAAATGATAAAAATTAATTTAATATTTAATTAAATTTCCAAAATTAGGGCGGCACAAATGAGGGAGTCATCCCATTTTTTTAATTTAATTTTGCAGATAACACTCCTCCAAAAGATGCTAATGTTGGCTCATGTGGAAGATACACCATTATTTTGGCAAAAATTGTCCAGACCATCGACAATCCCTTTGACATCAATGACAACATTTTTCCAACAATCTCCCCCTTTGTCATTGATGGCAACCCTGTAAAGGAATAATCTTGAAATGCAACAGAATCAGACTTCTCCCCCTCATTGAATTGCTCCCCTTGACTAAAATGCTCCCCCTAGCTCTACTCCTCCCCCTTTGATATCATTGGCAAAGGGTATCCGAGGCTAATTGAATAAGACAATGAATAGCTCCCCTTGAACACAATGCTTCTCTTCAAGAACTTAGTGAATGGATGAGAGTGACATCACTCCCAATTTCTCCCTTAGGTACTCAAAAGTCTCTTTTGGAAGAGGCTTAATGAGAATATTTGTGATCTAGTCCTTTGTAGCAACATACTCCAACATTACTTATTGCTCAAGTACTTACTCCCTGAAGAAATGATATTTTATCAGAATATGCTTTGTCCTGGAGTGCATAACTGGATTCTCTGTTATGTTGATACATCATCACTCCCAATTTCTCCCTCAAGTACTCAAAAGTCTCTTTTGGAAGAGGCTTAGTGAAAATATCTGCGATCTAGTCCTTTGTAGCAACATACTCCAACATTACTTGCTGCTCAAGTACTTGCTCCCTCAAGAAATGTTACTTTATCAGAATATGCTTTGTCTTGGACTGCATAACTGGATTCTTTGATATGTTGATGGTACTCATATTATCACAGAGTATGGGAATGGGATGTCCATACTCAACCTTGATATCTTTCAAAGTTTATTTCATCCATAAAACCTGTGTGCAACAAGTTGTTGTTGCAATATATTTTGCCTCTATTGTAGATAGGGAAACTGATGCTTATTTCTTGCTTAACCAAGATACAAGGTGATTTCCGAGAAAAAATGTTCCTCTACTAGTGCTCTTCTTGTCATCAACACTGCCTACCCAATCCACGTCCGTATATGTTGTAAGGGTGAAATCTTCACCCCTTGAATACCACAATCCAAAATCCATAGTCCCCTTCAAGTATTTCAATATTCTCTTGACTACATAAACATGGGTTTCCTTCAAAGCTACTTGAAACCGTGCCACTAAACCAACAACTTGCATAATATCAGGCCTTGTAGCTGTGAGGTATAGAAAACTTCCAATCATGGATCTATGAATGGTTTGAATTGCTACAGGAGATTCATCATCTTTGCTCAATTTATAACTAGTAACCTTAGGAGTACTTATTGGATTACAATCTTCCATCTTGAATTTCTTTAACATCTCTTTAACATACATGGTTTGAGAAATAAATATTCCTTTATCTGACTGAGAAATTTGCAAACCAAGGAAGAAAGATAGCTCACCTAGCATCGACATCTCAAATTCCTTCTGCATGTTGGAGGTGAAGTCTCGGCACATCTTATCACTGTTACCCCCAAAAATGATGTCATTGACATATATTGCAACAATCAACAACTTATCTCCTTCATTCTAGATATACAAGTTGTTATCCACAATTCCTCTTTTGAAGCCTTGCTCTTGAAGGTACTTGTCTAACCTTGAATACCACGCCCTTGGGGCTTGCTTTTGTCCATAAAGAGCTTTCTTTAATCTACAAACATAATCCTCATTCTCTAATAAAATGAATCCTTCAGGTTGTTCAATGTACACTTCCTCTTCTCGATTTCCATTTAGAAAAGTTGATTTGATGTCCATTTGATAAACTTTGAAATTCTTGAAGCTTGCAAGAGCTAAGAACATTCTAATAGCTTCTAATCATGCAACAAGGACAAATGTTTCTTCAAAGTTTATTCCTTCGACTTGTGCATAGCCTTTGCACACAAGTCTCGCCTTGTTCCTTGTGACTTCCCCATCTTCATTTAGCTTGTTTCGAAAAAGCCACTTGGTTCCAATGACGTTCTTGTCCTTAGGTCTTGGGACAAGCTCCGAAGTTTAATTCTTCTCTATTTGACCCCATTCTTCCTCCATAGCCTTGATCCAGTATTTGTCTTCACTCACTTTTGAAAAGTTCTTTGGTTCAACTTTGGAAAGCAAACACAGATTTGCATGTTCTGTTGTATTGGAAAGTCATCTTCTTGTGTTTTTGTCTTCAATAATTAGATCTTCAAGATGGTTCTTTTGAACAAATTGAGATGGTGTCTTGGGTGGTGCCTTTGATGGAGTCTTCAAGTTTCTTTGCTCAACTTCTGGGTTTTCAATTTCTTCCTCTATTTCTTCTTCTTTGCAACTTTCTTCCTTTTGATAATCAATTTCTTGTACTATCTCCTTTTGATGCATTTCTTCGTCAACCCTCACATTTGCACTTTCAACAACTTTGTGCAATATCTTGTTATAGCATTTATAAGCTTTGCTTCTAGTGGAATATCCAAGAAAGATAGCTTCATCACTTCTGGAATCGAATTTTCCCAAATCTTCCTCATCTCTTCTTATATAGCATTTGCTTCTGAAAACCTTGAAGTACTTTATTGATGCAGGCCTTCCCTTCCAAAGTTCATATGGAGTTTTATTGTTATTTACCCTGATTTGTACTTGATTTGAAATATAGACAGCTATATGAACAGCTTCTTTCCAAAAAGCATCGGATATCTTGAACTCATTTAGCATAGCTCTTGTTGCTCCTTGAATTGTTCTATTCTTTCTCTCAACTACTCCATTTTGTTGTTGAATTCTTGCAGCTAAATATTGTTTATTTATCCCATGCCTTTAACAGTACTCTTCAAATTCATTTGAGGTAAATTCTCCTCTGTCAAATCTAAGACATTTGATCTTCAACCCTGTTTCATTCTCTACTAGGGCCTTGAATGCCTTAAGCTTCTCAATTGCTTCAAATTTTTCTGTAAAAAAAGCTACCGAAGTCATCCTGAAATAATCATCAATCAGCAACATAAAATAACTCACCTTGCAAGCTTTTAGTCCTTGTTAGCCCACACAAATCAATGTGAATAAGTTTCAAAGGCTTCAACGTAGAATACTCCTTAGATTTGAAGCTTTTCCTTGTTTGTTTGCCATATTGACACTGTTTGCAAATGATATTTGAAGGCTTTGCTATCTTCGGCATGTTTCTTATGGCTTGCTTTTTGCTGATCTCCACAATGTTATCAAAGTTCAAATGTCCCATCCTTTTGTGCCACAGCCAACTCTCATCTTCTTGCCCCACATATCATTTCTCACTTTTGACTTCATTGAGAATGTACATATTACCATTTGTTCTATAAGCATCAGCTATCAATTTTCCATCTTTCATGATTTTACATCCTCTAGAATGAAACATGAAAGTGTGCCCTTGGTCACACAACTGACTCACACTTAAGAGATTATGCTTCAATCCTTCAACATATAAGACATCCTTAGTTTTAGTTCTTCCATTATCCAAACTAAGTGTTCCTTTACTTTTATGCTTGTTGTAGCACTGTCCCCAAATTTCACCATTCCTTCATTCCAAATTTGCTTTTGTCACTAGTCATGTGAGTTAAACAAACACTGTCAATGTACCATTTTTCTTTCTCATCTTGAGCATGTAGTGCAACTTACACAAGCATGAATTTTTCTTCCATTTCTTTTTCTTTCTTCTTTTTCCAATCCTTGTTTGATTCATCATTTTTCTTGTCACAAACATCCTTCTTAGTGTGTCTCAAAGGCTTAGGAAAAATAGTTCTGCAAAAACGTGTTGTTTGCCCAAAATTGTTGCACTTGTGACATATAATGTTATAATCCATCAAAGGAGCAAATGAGTTATAATTTGTAATATCCCACCCCTGATAGGATATTTACTTTTTGAATTTTGCCTGTCTGTTTTTATTTATTTTATGGTTTTCTGATATGTTTGCAATGCTTGTTTGATACAACAATATAATGCAGCAAAATAGAAGATATTGCAATAATAATTTTAAACTCAAAAACTGAACATTACATAGGGAATACACAACTGAAAATTCCAGATTTTTATATCAGCTTAGATACTCAATATTTTCACAAAATATTGACAACCCAATTCATAAAATATCCCCTATTATCTAAAACAACAATACCCATAAAATTTGGGGGTTACAAATCATGAACTCACAAGTAAAATATGACTTGAAACCCTCTGAAATGGATGCCAAAATGAAGTATAAAGTTTGCAGCAGTATAATAGCAACAACAATGATAATAAACTCCAGCAACAATCACTATCACCAATTCCCATGCCTAGTGCAAAACTACATACAATTAAATTGCCAAAACCCTTGCCTGGAAACCACCTGTTCATTCAAGTTCTCCTGTAGTTCTCTTTGCTCTTAAAATAATGATCAATATATTTGCATTATTATGATATTTCATTCAAACCCTTGAAACTTCTGAAGATAATCACTTCAAATATGCACAATGTGACTTCTGATGTGTTGTACCCAAAACCAAAAATTTTACTTCACTAAGGCATTTTGCTTAATTGAGTCTTAATCTTGTTAAAAGTGATGTCAGAAGGTCATTTTTGGGCTTTTTAAATATGGAGTTGGTGTTAGTTTCATGTCAGTCTGTTACTAAAGAAATTCAGAAAAAATGAAAATCTTAAGGAAAATCATCAAAATTTTCTATCTCTGAAGAGGGGAGCACATTTTCAAAAGGGCGCCCTATCTTTTAGGGGCTCAGATCCTGTTTTTAGGGTTTTTCATCTCCAGCAGACATTTGTCCGGTATCACGCCAGCTTCGCAACGAGCTATCAAGCCTGTCAAACGGACCTGTTTTGCTCGAGTTATGTGAGATACAGCAGAAAATGAGAGAAACAAGAAAATGACACACTGCAAGAAAAAGCGAGCAGTCTATCCCAGGGGCTCCCATCTTTTTGAGGCCCTAAACAGAGGTTTTAGATCAAATGACCCATTTGACGTTTGTTTCACGCTCAGTCCAGTTCCGCATTGCACCCTTCAGCACGTCAATTTGAATTGCTGAGAAGTTGAGACGAGGAGGCGAACGCAGGGTTAAATCTTGATTTTGAGGTCGTGAATAAAGCAAAAGAGCACATTTTCAAAAAGGCGCTTGAGCTTTTGAGGCCTTTAATGTCCTCTATTTGGTGATCTTAGATATTCAGCTTCTTCGTGTTATGTTCAGCTTTCTGTTGCATGTCTCCGTCAGATCAGAAGATGACTCAGCAGCTTGTAGTCAGAGTTTCAGTGATATTTTGGTCAGTTCCAGAAATGGCTATCTTTGGAGAAAAAAGAGCACCTTTTGAAAAAGGCGCCTTCCTTTTTCATCTCTCAGATGTTGTTTTCTTGGGAAATGTTCCTTTGCAGTTGTTTTGGGGAATGGTTTCAGCTTCACGTTGCACCAATTTGTCAGTTATGAAAGTTTGTTGAATGCGAGATACGAGGGAATCCGGTTTACCTTCGTAAGATGAAAATGTTGAGAAAATGGCTATCTCTAGGATGAAAAGAACACCTTTTGAAAAGGGCGCCCTTGTTTTTCAATCCTCAGATGTTGGAATTTGAATAAATGTTGTCTTGGAATTGTTGTGTGGAATGAGGTCAGCTCCGCAGTGAGCCTGTGATCCAGTCCTGAAACTTGGTTAATCAGAAGTTATGAAGGATTTGTTTTCTCCTTCGTACGAGATAGAGATGAGAAAATTTGACTAAGTCTGAGAAAAAGAGTAGTTTTTGAAAAGGGCACTTAGATTTTTAACCCTTCAAATCTTAGTTTTATGATGTTCAGTCTCAAAGTACCTATTGATCAGTTTTTGTCCTACTCTGCGATGCATCTGTCAGCCAGCCAATCGATGGAGTCAGTCAGCCAATGTCAGAGGATGAACAGAGGTCTCGAAAGAGGTTTAAATCCAAATTTTCATCAAAATTGGCTAAGTCTGGAAAACGCCTAGAGAGGTCAAAGTTGAGTTTTCGAAAGAAGTTGACTGGTGCGCCCTAACTTGAGTTCTGACTTCAGTTCAACTAAACGATTTATGGGTTGTCATCTCCAGTTCATATTTTGGCATGTCGAGTGTTCTTTCAGTTCGCATGTCAAGTTAACTAGTTTGCATGTCCAGTTAACTGACTTTGCATGTCGAGTTAACTTGTTTGCATGTTCACTTAACTGAAGTGCATGTTTGAAAATCAACTTAAGTTTGCATGCATGGCGCATTAGTTGAAGTTGTGAAGATTTTGTGAAGTTGGCGCTTCACTTTTTGTCAACCTCAGTCTTCAAAAGGGGCGCCTTAATTAAGATTTTTAATTAGAGATTTAAAGCATGAATTTTAAAGCAAGTGAAGTATGGCGAATTCAATATGAGTTGTCAACTGAAGCTTAAATTCGCATGATGCTTTAAATAGATTTTGTAACTAAAGCTTAATAAGGCGACTTTAGCATGGTGCTTTATTTAGCTCATTTTCATCTTCAGTTAACTAAAATTGAGGTCCAATCACAAGCCAAGCGCAATTTTCAAGGTTGAATGCATTTGCTACGAATTTTGGTGATGAAACTCTATTTATTCAAGTTTAGGCGTCCATTATTTCTTCATCACAAGCTTAGAAATATACATTCTTCTTGAGCGAGCAGCAATTTAAAGGTGCTACAGGTGTTAGAATTCAACGTTCTTCATAGCAACAGATTCAGATTGTTCAGAAGAAGAAGATTCCAGACTTTGTTTTCAGTTTGCATGCAGGTTTCATCGAATTCCAGAATGAGATAGGCGAATTCTACAAAAGCAGAGCAAATAAAACCTTCTTTCTTCTGTCTTATTTCTTCTATTTCTCATCTTAGGTACTTTCTTCGCATGTCAAAGAAAACAGAAAAATATTCAAAATCTGACCATCTGGGTTCGCATATTTCAGCATCAGCAGCAAAACCCATGTCTTAGATTTTTTCAAGAAAATTGCCCTGTAGCCTTCATTCTGAAGCTCTGTGCTTTTTTCCGAAGATTTCTTTGTATGTGGGCCAAAATCACATGTTTTTGAAAATTGCATCATCTGGGTTTGTCCAGAATTCCGTTGTGCACAAAACCCATGTTCCAGATTTTCTCAAGAAAAATTGCCCCGGGAAGCTCTAAAAACCCCTGCAATTCTCGATTGAAGAATCTTTGCATGTCAGGCTAAACGACGTTTTTTCACAATTTTGACGTTGTGGGTTGTCTTAGAATCATTTTCCGGACAAAACCCATGTCTCAGAATTTTTGGTGAAAATTATCCTCCGACAGGGTATTTTTAGTCTCACCAGGGGCCATTTTAGCTTTCCAGAGAAAGTTATTGAGAACATAGCCCGTGTTCACAGTCAATGAGAGAAGTTTTGGAAATGGTTCAACCTAGACTGAATTCAAGACCAAATCGGTCTTAGTTCATGATTTCATCAGAGCAACTGACAATGAAGAGCAAGTGCATCCGAGGGTTGATTCAGACAATTTGACAAGCGTAGACGTGGGGTGGATCATTGGAATTCTGCGTGTGCAGCAAGTTCGTGTGTATTTCTCGCAACCAGAGTGTTTGCGATCAAGCTTCATGGTTTCATCATGCAACACTTTTTCATTGAGAAGAATCAGAAAAGCATCAGAAACATTAAGCTGCAGAAGGAACAAAGATCACTCCATTTACAAAGCCGCCAGAGTTACTAGTCAGTAAAATGCCAGTGGATATTTCCAAGATTGTTTGAGTTGCTCGAGATAGCGGCCAGTGATCTGTCAGTTAGAATATGCAGTTAGTTTTGAGGTTAGAGTCAAGAGCAACAGTTAACTTGACTTTCAGTCTTGAGTTCACTTGCTGATTTCATGCTTATCTCTTCCTTGGGATTATCTTCCACGAGTTAGGGTTAGGGTTTCCGATTGCTAAGGGTAGTGTCAGTTAACTTTGCTACATCAGGGCGTGCATGCGCATTCTCCATTTAAGGTTGTCTATCCGGTTAAGCATTAGGTAGCTTTCCAGTTAACTGTATAGTTTTCTTTATTAGGGTTTAGCAATAAATCTTGCATGCATTGCGAGACTATAGTTGACTCAAGGTGATTTTAGGGTGCCCTACACCTTTTGATGTCTATAAATAAGAGTTTTTGCTCGTTTGCACATAAATTTTGCTTGATAGCATACATGTTGTGCCCACCTTGCACGTAGTATTGCTATTATTATACGATTCAAGAACTTTTGCGAGAGAGAAATATGTTGTGCCTACTTGCCTCGTATTTACTGCGTTTTGTATCACGATTTCGCAAGTATTTACTATTTAGTGATGGGTATTTATGCCACATAGGGTTTCATGCAATTATGATGGTGGATAACTTGCCTTAGTTAAATATAGTGGCTAGTTGTTGTGGAATTTGTGTCGTGTCTACGTAATTACAATTTATTATCCTAGTTGGCTATCGTGTGATGTTATGTGTTCAATAAACTCGTTCAAATTGAGCTGATAGTTGTGCCACCTTGCCTTCAAGTTGAGAATCTGTTCTTGGTTATCATGTGATGTGTGTGGAATAAACTTATTCAGATTGAGCGATAGATGTGCCACCTTGCCTTCAAGCACGAGAATCTCATATGGTTATGGGTATTATTGTTGTTTCCAATAAGCCTATTAGGACAGCGGAGATAGTTGTGCCACCTTGCCCTTCCGTTGTGAGTCTGTGCCGGCTATCCGTCGGATGCGCTCATCCACTGCTCCATTTCCTCATACTGTTTTTCTTGAGGAAGCTTGGATAGATTAAAAGTAGATAAGCTTAGTTTAGCAGATTGAATGATCTAAACTGAGAAAATCCCTTAGGCATAGCGTTCTTGGTTTTCTTAACCTTGTGCCTCTTCATTTGAGAACAAAAAGATAGGACTTAGATTACTTTCCCATGCATTCCAGCACTACGAGGGAGCTTCCCCTCCTAATTTGAAGAGCACTCATTACGCAGTGTGCATAGCTGTCTGTACAAACCTGCACTCCAGAGGTGTTAGTTTTTATGCCAACATGATGTAAAGCCACTTGTAGATGCAACCTTTGGGTGATATTTCACACCTGTGGGAAGCATAAATCTAAGAGAATGAATGTTCTCAAAGACCAAATTGCAGCAAACCCTGGTTTCCTTCTCACAAGCAAAAGCTCTTCAAAATGACAAAGTGTAGAATGAATGAATAAAGCTTTTCAAAAGCTTTCTATACCCTCCTCAAAATGGCACGATTTCCCAAGTGCCTTTTACACATTAAATATAATATAATTTATTTGCTTTTGTTACTTTATATTATATTTCTCAAGTGGGTGCCAAAACCAATGACTTATATAATTTGACTTTATAACATTAAATAAACTTTTATAATGAAGTCAAATAAGTCATTATAATATTATGCACTTTTATAATTAATTATTATTAAAGTAATACTTTAATAATAATAAAAATTCCATGACTCCATTAATCAACGTTAATTAATTCTGACTTCACCACAGGCTAACCCACTACTCACTCTACCCATCTAGATGCCTTACTATAAATAGTAAGGTTGGCCCCCAACATCCCACTGACTTACTAAAAATAGTAAGTAGAGCCAGAAACCCATGGAGATGATCATCTCAGAATAAGCCAACGAACCAAAGAAGAAAACATTGCGAGCTGCCATCTGGAGAACCAATTAACTCCCCAACAAGGCCCTCTAATCACCAATATTAGCCTACGAGGACCTGATGATAGGCTAATCCGTCAAACATTGACCCAGGCTAAAAGGGGACATTACATAATTCCTCTTCATGAGTTCAAAATCATTCCTTGTGTGAGCTCTACAATTTACTGCTTTATGCCCAAACTGGTTACATGAAAAGCAATAACCATGGAAAGAATATTGAAACTTGGTTGTGTGGGGCTTCCTTTGAAGAAAGGGCCATTTGAAGTTGTCCTTATTAGTTCTTTGAAACTATGAGGCTTTATCCTCCTTGTTTTCCTCTTTGTTCACCTCATTTTTGCTTTCTTCCCTTTTATTATCTTCTTTCTTCACCTCCTCTTTGTTGGAACTTTTTAGGGCCACAACATAATTCTTACTTTCCAACGTCTTTGTAGTTTGTGAGCTTTCACCATCAAAACCAAGACTACTTTTGATAAATGGTGATCTTTGTGAGTTGATAAGGTCCTCTAACATTTCAGAGCTTTTATCAAACTTTATGTTTTTGTTGAGCTGATCTTTAGTCTTTTCTAGCTCCTTCCTCAAGGAAATGATTTCAGATTCAAGCTTTATCACACTTTGATTCCTTTGCTTTTAGCTGGTTTTCTAAAACATCTTCAATGCGTTTGGCTTCTTCTACTTGAGTCTTCAAATCCATAATTATCTTTCCGGACTTTTCACCGTCTTCTCGAATTTGGTATTCCAAATTTGAATTCCACTTCCTGAGTCTTTTGATTTCGTCTATGGCGACATTAAGTTCTTCCTCGAGATCTGCTATAGTATTTTTCTCGCTTTCGATCTCTTCATTTCCTTTGTCTTCGCACCTTGGAGCTTCTTCTTTTGTTTCCATGGCCATGAAAAGAATTTCTTCTCTATCACTTTCGGAGAAGCTTTCATCACTTTCCTCGGATGAACTATTGCTTCCTTGAACTTATAGGCTCTTCTTGTGTCTTCAGAAATTCTTCTTCTTTTCAGATTTGCTTTGAGTGAACTTGTTATAATGACATCTTATCTTTTCCCTTGTTGTAATATACTTCTTCTTCACTGCAATCACTTCCAACCTATGGACATTTAGTAGCAAAATGACCTATATTACCATGATTAAAACATTTAAGAGTATACTTACCTTTGCGCTTGATAGTTCCTTTATTGAATTTCTTCACAAAGTTAGCCTCTTCCTCATCACATGAACTTTCACTTAATACAAGTCTTTTGTTCTTCGTCTTTCTTGATGCTTTGAAAGCATCTTCTCGTTTTGATGATGTTCCTTTCTCAATCCTCATTTTGTAAGCAATAAGAATGCCATGTAACTCATCCATCTTCAAAGTGTTTAGATACTTCATTTCTTCAATGGCGGAAACTTTCACATCAAATCTCATGGGTAGAGATCTTAAAACCTTTTGCACAATAACCTCATCCTCAATCTTTTCTCCAAGACCACGAATGGCATTTACGACTTCATCCACGCAGAGAAAATAGGCAGCAACATTCTCTTCGTCCTTCATGTTCAAATTCTCAAATTGTCTCTTGTGGGTTTGGAGCTTTGCCTTTTTCACTTTGTCATCTCCTTCATAAGTCCTTTGAAGCTTATCCCACATCTCTTTTGCCAATGTGCATTGCATAACTTTGACAAATTTTGATTCAATTAGACCACTTAGAATTGCATTCATAGCTTTAGCATTGTTCTCACTAGCCCTCTTTTTAGCTTGATCTGTTGGTCGAGTAGATGGTGCCACATAGCCATCCACAATAGATTTCCATATATCAAATCCATGGGCCATCAAATAAATGTGCATCCTCATACTCCAAAAAGCATAGTTGTTTCCATCAAACAATGGTGCTCAGCTTGAGGAAAACTCTTCTTGACTCGCCATGTGTGTTCTTAAGATCTTTCCTTCAAGCAGTTAGGCTTTTTCGAAGGAACCCGCTCTAATACCAATTGAAGAAAACACACACACTTATACTAAGAGGGGGGCTGAATCAGTATAAGACCAACTTTTTCAATTTATAACTTTGACAAATCATGAAGCAATAATCAAAGTATCCACACATGCAAGATCTAATAATAGATAACACAAGATGCACACACAATTTTACGTGGAAACCCTTGCGGGATAAAACCAAGTAAAAATATTGTTTTTATAGGAAACTTCTTACAACTTCGTACGAACCAACCCATAGGAAACACTAGTCCCCTCCACTGAGCACCAATTCAACAAGAGCCACGGATCTCTTTGAGTGAGAGGCTCCAACCTCCTGATCTTGCAAATAAGAAGGCACCAACCTTCAAAATACAAAGTGATTATAATATTGTTGGATCTGCCCTAGATCCCTTCAAGGACGTCAAAAACAATCTGCCCGCTTCTTTGAGCCTCTACTCTCAAACCTCCACTCAGATCTGCAATATAATCTTCAAAATTTGCTCACAAATCTGCAATAAAGTCTTCATAGGATCTGCTCAATAAATTGCCATGATTTCACTTAAGTCACTTGCTCTTCTCTCACAAATTTGCTGCTATAAAATCTGCTCAAATACACCTTGTAGATCTGCCTAAATAGCCTTTTATTTCTGCTCCAAAGATATTTCTTGAAAATTGATTGCTTTTTCATCTCCCAACATGCTTCTATTTATACCTCCAAGATGACTCTTCACCCAAGGGATGCAACTTTCCAAAAGGGGTCGCCATGCAGCAATATTAATATTAATTTCATTTCATTTATCCAAAGTTGGGCGCACCCTTCTAGGGGGGTCATCTCCTTTGGGAGCTCCAAAAAACATGATAAAAATTAATTTAATATTTAATTAAATTTCCAATTAGGGTGGCACAAATGAGGGGGTCGTCCCATTTTTTCTGATTTAATTTTGCAGTTAACACTCCTCCAAAAGATGCATTACATGGGTCGGCCCATGTGGAAGATACACTATTATTTTGGCAAAAATTGTCTAGACCATTGACAAGCCCTTTGCAATCAATGACAACATTTTCCAACACTAAGAAAGTTGGACAGTTAACATCATCCAACGAATGAGGAAAGCAACAAAATCATCCTTGAAATAATGGAAAGGCCTTTTTCTCGATTTCCGAAGCCTTGCATACTTAACCTTCTTCAAGGGATTGGGTTGTAGGCTTTTTGGCTGTGTACATTATTGCTAGGGATGCCAAATAATTTTCCTCTCTACATCATGATGAAAATTGTAAAAGGGCTATTTACATTACAAAGGATACTCCACTATCTATTTATGTTACTAGAAATGTTGAAATTGGCAATGGTGCCACTAACGATGTCTATCATGTTTCAAGCCTTAGTGCAAATTTACTAACCCTTTATCAGATGACTCAAATTCTGAATAAAGTGGCCCTAGACAACATTTGTTCTAAAAGGTATAAATCTCATGTGGTTTCTACACCTGATTCTATCAATTTGTTCTTCCCTAAGTTCCTCAAACTGATAATATGGTTTGTCTTTAACATAAAAACTTTGTATATCTTGACTTTTAGAAGTATGAAAGTGGTGAGTAAATTTAACACAGTTATCACTTACCTATGTGGTTAGATTCAGCATGCTTTGTCACTAACCCTACCTAGCTCCCAAGGATGGTGTTTTCTAAGGGTGCATTCTTGACAAGGATCATAGGGAGAAGTTTGTGAAGGGTAACCATACATTCTAACAAATCATTTGAAAATTGTTTAGAGTGACATGTATGGTATCATGTATATATATATATATATATATATTAAAAAAAACACTTTCAAGAATTATTCATGATTTGTGTAGGCACTTCTGTGTATGCTTTCAAAGGCAAAAATGGTAAAGCCCAAGATAACTTTGTTAGGAATTAGTCCTTACATTGTGGGTATTTATGTGTGAGATGATAAATAATAAATTTACATGTTAATTTTAATTTATTAAATAGGTGTTAATAATATAAATAATGTAAGCTCCCATTCATGGATTGTCCTTATCAACCCTTAACTCTACAGACAAGTCAAGAATCAAATGGATCCCTCCCTTGGCATGAATGTGGAAAATGAATTTTGATGGTGCATCCCAAAGGAACATGGGTTTCTCAAATATTGTGTATCTCATTTGAGACTCAAATGGTACTTTAATCACAGCCATCTCAAAGAAACCTGCCCTACAGCTGAGGCATTCATTGAATTGGAAAATTCAAAATATCAAAAAAGGAAATATTATCTCTCCTTGATTGCCTCGAGGAATATCTCACCTCCCATTGTTATTGGAAGGGTAACAAGATGGTGTATTTTCTTTCAAATTGTGGCATTGATCAATCAAAAGCAATAATTTTCAGCAATCAAATGACAAGGTGGCAAGGCTTCATTTGTATGTGGCAATATGAGAGGGAGGTTGTAAGAACTCGTTCTCTTCTTTTGAAGTGACTGATGTTTTTTTGGTTTGTGTTTTTGCAAATTTCTTGGTATTTTCAAGGGTTTTGTGCTTTTTTGTATTTTTGCATATATTGAAACAAAAGCAAGACATAAAGAAAATACGAGTAACTAGAATCAATTGCAGCTCCTCTACTTATATTTTATTTGATCAATATCTAGAGGAAAAAACTAAGTACAATCATACCTAGAAAAAAAAAAGAATTACAAAGGCTGCCATGAATTTTCTGCAAAAAAAGCACATCATAAAGAGCTTCGATTCTCACTGGATAGGCTGCCTTTTTCTTCAAACTTGCTGCGGCTGGTGACTACAATGCTAGGCGCCCCTTCTGTATTTTATTTGAATTTTTTTTATGACTCTTTGACCAAAATCGCCCCTCTTATGTGAGCCGCCCTTGCTGCAAATAAATGGCTGCAAAAAGCAATTCAAACCCTCTGGAGATTGTGCCAATGTTTCCCTGAAACTCTGCTCAAAACTGTGAACCTGCTGAATGATGTTTTCTTCTCTCAAAACCCTCTGATTTTCTCCATTGCTAAGCTCAAATAGAACTTTTGTATGAAGTTCTCTCAATAGCCAAATTCAATGGATATTTCACCACCTCAAATGGCTGCAACACTGAAGAGTTAACGTTCTCCAATGGCTAACTGATTCAGAAACCCTTGGCTTCCTCTCTCAGACAAAAACTCATCAACACCAATGCTCAATCCAATGAAATGCAAAGACTCCAAAGTGAAATATATAAACCCTCTTGAGAAAGTCGAATTTCTCAAAAAGGCACATTTAATATCATTAAATGTTATTTTCTCGCATCCTTTTAATATTTCATTAAATACTTTGGAGTTGGCACCCAATATTTAATAATAATATGGCCCCCTTTTAATGATAAATTGACCCTCAAGTTATAACGTTAAGTTATAACATTATAACATTATAATATGGCCTTTTTAATAATTAAATATTATCTTGAGCCATTTAAACTTTAATATCTCCTTAAATATTTAAGATTTCGTCAAACCGCCTAAAACGGGGGTCAACTCTGTGAATCTCCATACGACCAAGTCCCTTACTAAAAATAGTAAGGGTCCCTCTCATTCGTCTCTTGACTTACTATAAATAGTAAGTATAGCACTGGAGCCCTTGTGAATGCCAAACGAAAACCAAAACTGCTAGTTTCTAAACACTGGAGATGATACAATCCTCAGAAGACCCCCTAACCAACCTCATTAGCCTACGAGGATCAAAATTATAGGCTAAACCATCCCCAAACCTGAGCATGCTAAAAAGGGGACATTACAATCCACCCTCCCTGAAATTGCTTGTCCCCAAGCAATCTCAACTACTAATCGATACTCATCTATAAGATTGCTCCATCAGGATCCCATGGGTAGAACTGTGCAATGTCCCTAGTATCATCAAACTGCTCCTATAATCCCCTCCTCAGAACAACTGGCTGAACCCGTTGAGCCAACTCAAACTCGACGTCTGGTGTTGCAGGAGTACAAGTCTCAAGAGGAAGCGATTCAAAAGACTGCCCATATTTGCTTTCAAACTTTGCGCAAGGAAAACTGTCATAACCACTGTCAAGTGCCTGCACCACAGGGCTGTGCATCTGGAATAGGTCATGCACATGAGGGTCAAAAGTGAAACTGTATGCACTTCTCACTGTGTATACCACAGAAAACTCCTCTACGAGCCTTGTCTGAAACCCCGATGCACTGGAAGGATCCCAAACACTACAATCAGCGCTCAGCTGAAAGTCCGGGTCAAGAGTGGAATCAACATCTAACCCGAAAAGCGGGTTATCATAAGACGATGTAACATCTGCCTCAAACAAGGGGTTGTTCACAAACTAGACAACACCACCATGCTGATCCAAAACATACAACTCTGAACCCCTGGAGTCATCAGCTAACGCGGACTCCTCCTAAATCATCTCCTACCCTCTCTCCCTATTCTTCTCTCTACGAAGAGAGATAGAATGCAAGCTCCCATCTGTAATTCCCCTTAACACATGTCTCCTGCCATCAACCTCAAATGACATCTCCACCTTAGGTACGTCGAGGGTAAATACTCCCAGATCCTGGAGCCATTTCATGCCCAGAACTATATTCATCTCACCCATGTTGACTACATAGAAATCAGAGTGTAACTCATAGCTGTTCAACATCAAAGTGAGATTAGCAACCCACCTGGTGCACGCGAGAGTGTATCCATCAGCCACTCAAACTGTGAATCCATCAAAATTCTCATCCTGTAGTCTGCATCTAGCTGTGAAACCCTGATCAATAAAATTATATGTTGCTCCCATATCCAGCATAGCAACACAATGTTGCCCTGTCCCCCTAAACCTAAATGTGGCCTCGTCCTAAACATTAGCAAAGAATGCCATAGGAGCCAAGTTCCCATCAACATTTGCTTTCTCATCCTGATGTTCCTCTGAAGCTGATTGATCTAAATCTGAGTCCTCATAGTATGCCCACATGATTCGATTTGCTTTTCCCTTAGGTCTCAAAGGGCAATCATGATCCGGGTTGTATGGTTCCTTAAACCAGAAGCATAATTTATTTTTCCTCAGCTCCTCACATGACTCCTCAACTACCGTGGTTCCTGGTTTCTTTTTCTTATCATCTGCCTGTTGAGAGTCCTCTTTGCTGGTTGAAGGAACATCGTTATGTGAGCTCCTACTTTTTGGGCAGCAAACTCCATCCTTCTTGCTTTCTTCATTGCTTCCTGCAGTGTCGGTGGATCGAAAGCCTTAATCCACCCTCGCAACAATTCCAACAAACCCTCAATGAAGAGCACAACTAGCCTCCTCTCTGAGATGTTTGTCACCATCATGGATAACCTCTGGAAATCACTGATATAACTTTCCAAGCTGCCAGTCTGCCTAAGTTGTGCCAAGTCCCTGAAATAAACTTCTGGATCCTTTTTATCGAAACATTCAACCAGTTTGTCCACGAAATCCTGATAAGAGGTGATACGATCATGCTGTAGCGTCACCATCTTGTGATACCACCAATCATGGGCTACTCCCTCTAAATGTAGCGTGGAAAACTCGATTGCTTCTTCTTCAGACATAGGTCGAAGTGTCAAAAAGGTGTCTAACCTATGGATCCAGGACTGTGTTGTTACCTTGCCACTGCCATCAAAATAGGGTAGTGTGATCTTGCTGATAGCGTGCTTCAAATCTCTGTTTAGGTTCCGAGGCCTATTCCCTTGTCGAGACCTATAGTAATCCACCCTTGATTGCACAAATCGGTTAAAATGCATGAGCTCGCGTGCCTCTGGTGTCAATTGTCGCCACTCATCGTGGGCAGCCATAAATGCATCAGCATAGGTTGGTTCCTCGACCTCTTCAATATTCTCCTCAACTCGCTCTTCCCTCAGAAATGTGAGTCGAGTAGGCCTATCTGCAGTGTGGGAAGGCACTCTCTGCACTCTTCGTGACCCAACTACACTCCTATCATCATCCTGATCCCTGTTGTATCTCATCATGTTTTCCTCAATGACCCTGTTCTGCTGCAACTGCTGCTACATGGTTGTTGTGAATCCCTCAAAAGCACGGGCCATTCTTTCAATGAGTTCTTCACCCCTATCCAAATCTCTTCTTTCATTCCTCTGTGGAATCTCTTTTGCCCTGTAACCCATCTCTGCCAATGGTACCTCTGCAAATGGATTATCCTCTTGCCACTCTTCTTCCGGTTCTCCTTTACTTTGAGTGTAATATTTGTGCTGACTTCTCATGTGAACCTTCAACCCTCCAGGACGGCAGGATTAAGGCTCTGATACCAATGTAAGAACTCATTCACTTCTTCTGAGGTGACTGATGTTTTTTTGGTTTATTGTTTCGCAATTTCTTGGTATTTTCAAGGGTTTTATGCTTTTTTGTATTTTTGCATATATTGAAACAAAAGCAAGACATAAAGAAAATACGAGTAACTAGAATCAATTGCAATTCCTCTACTTATATTTTATTTGATCAATATCCAGAGGAAAGACTAAGTACAATCATACCCGGAAAAAAAAGAATTACAAAGGCTGCCATGAATTTTCTGCGAAAAAAGCACATCATAAAGAGCTTTGATTCTCACCGGATAGGCTGCCTTTTTCTTCAAACTTGCTGCGGCTGGTAACTACAATGCTAGGCGCCCCCTTCTATATTTTATTTGAATCTTTTTGATGACTCTTTGACCAAAATCGCCCCTCTTATGTGAGCCGCCCTTGCTGCAAATAAATGGCTGCAAAAAGCAATTCAAACCCTCTGGAGATTGTGCCAACGTTTCCCCCAAAACTCTGCTCAAAACTGTGAACCTGCTGAATGATGTATTCTTCTCTCAAAACCCTCTGATTTTCTCCATTGCTAAGCTCAAATAGAACTTCTGTATGAAGCTCTCTCAATAGCCAAATTCAATGGATATTTCACCACCTCAAATGGCTGCAACACTAAAGAGTTAACGTTCTCCAATGGCTAACTGATTCAGAAACCCTTGGCTTCCTCTCTCAGACAAAAACTCATCAACACCAATGCTCAATCCAATGAAATGCAAAGACTCCAAAGTGAAATATATAAACCCTCTTGAGCAAGTCGAATTTCTCAAAAAGGCACATTTAATATCATTAAATGTTATTTTCTCGCATCCTTTTAATATTTCATTAAATACTTTGGAGTTGGCGCCCAATATTTAATAATGATATGGCCCCCTTTTAATGATAAATTGACCCTCAAGTTATAACGTTAAGTTATAACATTATAACATTATAATATGGCCTTTTTAATAATTAAATATTATCTTGAGCCATTTAAACTTTAATATCTCCTTAAATATTTAAGATATCATCAAACCACCTGAAACGGGGGTCAACTCTGTGAATCTCCATACGACCAAGTGCCTTACTAAAAATAGTAAGGGTCCCTCTTATCTGTCTCCTGACTTACTATAAATAGTAAGTATAGCATTGGAGCCCCTGTGAACGCCAAACGAAAGCCAAAATTGCTAGTTTCTAAACACAGAAGATGATACAATCCTCAAAAGACCCCCTAACCAACCTCATTAGCCTATGAGGGTCAGAATTATAGGCTAAACCATCTGCAAACCTGAGCATGCTAAAAAGCATAGTTGTCAGGAAACTCCATTTTGGCAACATAGACAACGTACCAATCTCCGTACCCAAAATTTCCGGTGAATCATTTACATATAAAATAGCCATCTCCTTATTCATTTAACTCATGTACCCTAATTTTATTGGCGTCCTCGTCCCCGTACCAGTACCCGTACCCTACATCTCCTGACAACTATGCTAAAAAGGGGACATTACAAAGGCAAGCCTTAACTTTAATGATCAAGCATACAGTATTTCGACAATGGGGTTGTCAGCATTATGTCGCAACAAACTACCAAGTTTCATTTCATTTGCAAGTTCACATTCTTCTATTCACTGTATATAGCACATTGTGTCTTCATTGCTATTAAGAAAAAATGGGGACGATAATGCTAGGCTCAATTGTTCAACAAACAGCCTTTACAAGAGAAACTATTTCAACTAGGCTCTTAAAGGTTTTCCTTCTTCCAAGAGGAAGATGTCAAAGAGACCATTGAGGAAATTTTTAGTTGAGATCTATGCTCCACGAGGACGCGAGGACGGCCAGGAAACATCCCCTAGCCGTCCATTTTTCACACCAAGTACCCATAACTTTACGGGGACGTTTTTGCAACTCTCAGGGGACTTAGGGGATGGCTAGCCGTACCCGGCACGGCCAAGCAGTCCCTCAACCATATTGGGTACAGCTAGCCATCCCCTATGGCCTGGCCAATTTTTAAATGCCATTTACAAAAAAAAAAAAATTAGTTTTTTAAAAGAAAAAAAGGCATGGGCGGGCCCACAAGGACCCCCCAATGCCACTTAACTAAACCTAAGTCATATATATGCCCTAAAATGAAAAAAAGCACCTTATTTTTACATTTGCATTTTGAAGTGAAGGAGAGCAAAAGAAGAGCAGCCGAGTGAAGGAGAGAACAGTAGGTTGAAGAGGAGCTTAGGGCATCATTTCCACCATATTAGAGGTATATTTTTCATCTTTCTTTTATATTTGCAATTTGTTTTTAATGTTTTCAAGTTTTTTTTAAGTTTTTCAAAACATAGGAAGGGCATTGTGGGTTTATTATTTATTTTTTTTGAACTTGCAGTTTGTTGTGACATTTTTCACACATCGCCCCATTGCAAATGGGGACCCCCTAATTTTGGCTTTGCTTTTAGTTTGTTTTGTCGTTGTCTCTCTTTTCTACTATCTGTCTTTTCGAGATTTGCCCGCCGTTGAACCTTAATGTGAAATTTTGGCCAAGTCTGAAAAATTAGGGTTTCATCTTTCCTGGTCAGTCCGACGTCAAATGAAGTGAGTAAATTGAAAACGGAGCTTAACGTTGATGTCTGTATGCTTCCAGCAGGCTCTCAGCAAATTTTCATCAAATTCCGGGTACTTACTATTTTTAGTAGGTATGCAATTGCAGGCAATCTGTCAGCATTTTTGAGATTCCGACAGTCACGGCATTCAAAGCACATCAAGCTATTCGCATGCGAAATTTGAGCTGAAACGGACAACTTACTATTTTTAGCAGTCCAGCTTCCGGGACAAATTTCAGGACTTGGATGCAGAGTTTTTCTTTGCATGTCTGCATATTCCTTCTGGGTTTTTCGAGACCTTCACAACGGTATAACATGCAAAACGAAACGACAACTTTCAGAATTCAGTCTTCCGAGGCTATTTTTAGGGTTTGCATGTCAGGGTTTCTTTTGCATGTCGGATGATTCCTTATGGGTTTTTCGAGAGCTACGCAGTGGCGTGACATGCAAATGAAGATAATCACTCAGTAAGGAACTTACTATTTTTAGCGAATCGTCCGGTAGCTTCGGCCTCAGGAATCATGAGCTGATCGCAATGCATCAGAAACGAAGACAAACAAAGATCATTTGATACGCATGCAGAGCAAATTAGGGTTTCCAACTTCGGAGCCTGAAAAGAAGGGTAAAAAGTCAAAATTTTCGAAAACCGGTGTAAACCACCACAATCAGCACCCTTCAGGCCATCTGCTTGTAAAATTTGAAGTCAAACAGAGCACTTACTATTTATAGTAAGTCATTTTGGAAACAGGCTAAAAATAGCAAGTCAGGTGCATGCGCTAACGTCGGTGGTAAGGTCACGTGGTGAGGAACACGTCATTCAAATTTCAAGTCAATCGGAGCAGTGGAGCTATCAGAAGCAAGCAGTTACTATTAATAGCAAATCACCTTCAGAAATGGGCTAAAAATAGCAGGCCGACTAAAAATAGCAGTGTCGACAGGACAACAAGGTCATGAGGATGCAGTGCTTAAAATTTCAAATCATTCTGAACTTCAGAGATGCAAAAATCAGAGGGCTTACTATAAATAGCAGGGCATGGATAAGCTGGCAAAAACGAGGAAAAATGTTTTAAGTCTGGAGCTTCATCCTGCAGCCATGGCAAAATGCGCCCAAAATGCAATGAAGTCAAAGAAAGTCAACATCTCTCATCCACCTGCCACCTCCAAATGCGCCATCCTTGAGGAGTTGATTTGAAAATTTTCTAAGTGTTAATTTTCATCCTCCAACACATGTGAAATCCGCCCAGCTACAAGAGACATCAAGAAAAAATTTCTAAGTATAAAAATTCACCTCCTAGGCCAAAATACGCCCATGCAACAAGAAGGATAGCAAGTCAAAGAAAGTCAAATTTTTTCATCCACCTCACCCATCAAAATGCGCCCAAGTTGAGAAAGTTGATAGCAAAAAATTTCTAAGGCATGGAAATATCCTCCACCACCCCCTAAATGCGCCCATCCTTCTCAAGGGGTAAAATGCGCCAAGTTTAGAAGAAGTCAAAGGGGTCAAAGATTTTCATCCTCCTCTACATCTAAAATGCGCCCAAGCATGTTAAGGAGAAGACAAAATGTTGACTTTCTCCTCTCTCCTTTGAATGCGCCTATATGAAGGCATGTAAAGACAAAACATCTCCATGCAAAGGTATCCATGCAAAATTAGAAGGAGACAAAGGCGTTGAAAACCATGTAATGACTAAGTCAAAGGTGGCGTTTAAAGTTTATCCTCCTTCAAGTATGAAATGCGCCCAAGTTAGGGAGGAATTGATTAAAAATTTCTAAGTGAGAGTTTCATCCACCACACATAGTGAAATGCGCCCAAATGGGGCCATGTGAGGACAAAAGAAAGGAAGCTGAAAGGTCACCTTCAAGTGGGATATGCGCCTAGGATGATGGAAGTATGAAGTGAAGTATACTAGGCGTGATAAAGTTAAATTTTCCCCTTCAAGTGAGAAGTGCGCCTAGATTTGAAAATTGATATTGCTAAGTGGTGAAGTGATAAGTGGTAAGGCGTTGAGAATGTTAAGTGTTGATAATTTTTCCTAAGGCGTTGGAGCTTCAAGTGAAAATATTTTCCAAGTGTGAAATAAAATGCAAGGTGGTGAGTAAAAGGATAAAATATGTTGGGCGCCCTCATGAAGATTTTCTAAGCAAAGTTGATGTTTTTCTCACAGGCAAAGATGAGCAAGATTGAATAAAAATTTCCAAGGCGAAATTTTTTCTAAGGCAAAATTTTCAAGATGATTTAAAATTTTTCTAAGGCAAAGTATTTTCTTCCTTAGAAAATACGCCTAAGTCTAGTGAAGGTGATGAAGTTTCCTGAAGCATGGATCAATTGTTGATAAATTGCCAGAGATGAAGTCAGAAGATGTTGGCAGTGCAGGAACAATAAAAAAATTTCCAAGTCAGAGCAAAGAAATACTTCAGGGTCAAAGAACAAGAATAAATTTGATGAAAGAATATTTTCTAAAGGTTCAAAATTCAAGAAAATTAAATGAACCCGTTCGTTGGGTACCCATGGATTCGACGCGTTCTGAAGAAAATTATCTTCTGGGTATTGAAGATTATCAATGAGGAGTGGATTTCATGGTCCTCTGCACTTCGCCAAGGCGTTTAAGGTGGAGAATTTGATCGGCGCTTGAACAATGAAATTTCCTAAGTAAAAGTTTGAAAAAATTTCTAAGGCAAGGGATAAGATGTGTTAAAAATGCCTTGGCAGATGAATTTGAAAACGATCGCCTAGATGATTTTTGATCGAGTTCCTGATGAAAGCTTTTCTTTCTCGAGCCTAAGTTGGATGAAATATCAAAGTGAAGTACGCCCAGGCAGAATACAGGATAGGTTGGAAATTTGGCTAAGGCATGAAGAATTTGAACGCGAAGTTGGCTAAGGAAAAACGATGAACCCTTGGAGATCAAAGCGTGAAAATCAGGTAAGTAAGGTGAATCTATATTATGAAGTGTTCTAATGCTCTCCTCCTTGCTTGTTTTGCAGGAGAAATGTCGAGACCAAGCGGCGATGACTTAGGAAGATGAAGAAAATAATCTGAGATGACATCTCAACCTCGAAGGAAGAAAGTTGCAAGAAAATGGCCAAGTGTTGAGACTTAGTATAACTCAAGTGACAAAGAATGGAAGCTCGAGCAAAGTTGAAGAACAACGTCAAGAAGAAGATCAAGAGCAGTTGAACACCAGATTCTATCAAATTTTATTATCTAAGGAGGCAATCTTAGAGACTCTTTTACCCTTTCGGCGTCAGCAGGGGTGGTGACTATGGGCAGTGTTCAGTGGGTCCTTCGGGATGGTGGCCGTATTATTTCTCGACCTACATATAGTATGGGTTTCAGGGCAGAATCTGTTTAGAGACTGAGGTAGCCTGATCCAGACCCATCCGACCGGTCTTATAACTCGAAACCACGTCGTTCGGACAGCAACCCGCTCTCGAAGGGGGTCCCCTCGGTAAATGAGCAGGTGGTCCAGAGTAGGGATTGAGAACCGAAGTTGATTGAACCGGCAGCCTGAACCAGTGGTGAAGGAAAGTTTTCTTCGAAACTTTAGCGAAATCATTCATGGTATCTCTAACAAAGGTTTTCAAACAAATGGTGGGTGCGTTAACATGGTAACAGCATGGTTTTCTTCCATTCAAAATGGCAAAATGATTTAGTAAATATAAATCAATTCCAGCCTGGAATGATAATGTCATTTTGTGGAATCGATTTGATCAAAGCAACTTAGTCTATCAAACATGCACTAAAATTGTATTTGGAATGGTGAATCGCTTCGGGGACATGTGTATACCAACTTTGATCATGATTTGTATGTCTATATGCGTCGTTGTGATGGTATTTTCATGCTAAGTCATGATCTGAACACCTTGAGCTACTCCTTTGAAGATTGCACCGGTTCTGTGGAGGCTGTCCGAAGTGAGGCAAAGTAGAGCCTGGTTGAAGTTTGCTGAAGCTGAGCTCCATATCCCACACCTTAGAATAGATTTAGACTCTCTAAACCCTGCAGCCACTTTAAATTCAGTACTTTCTGGCTAGAATAGGAAACCCGTGCTTCATTGATAAATCTGTCGAATTGTGAAAACCTCTTCCTCTGCTGTTGAACAATTCCGTAAGTCCCCTTGAAATACCAGCAAATCACATCGAGCCAACTGAGCCTATTCGCACTGAAAGAATCTTGGAGTTGAACGCACGAACTCTCTTGCAATCTTAGCGTGCTGGATACTTTGATCAAGAGAGAATAGGGTAGCCGTTGGCGACTTTATTCTGCATTGGTGCGGTCACGAAAAACACATCAACACAGTTCTTTGAAATCAGAAATTTCAGAAAAAAACAATCATGAGCAGCAGCAGTGATAGTGAGGATATTGAAATTCAAATGCAAGAAAGAAGTAGAACTCAAACTCAAAGAAGTAGACATAGAAATATGGCAAACATTGGAGGGTGTTCAGAGAGTGGGAGTGGAGTAGGGTCAGCAAGTTCAAACCCATTTGAATGTGCATCTGAAACCCTCAAAGACTGGGCAAAAGGCCCATTTAACCCTAAAAAGCCTCTACTACAATTTGCAACAAGAGTTGATAAAGATAAGAAAAAAATTTGGGGGGTAGTAGAGTATGGGAGGGTCATTTGTGTGGCAAACAACATAGGGGCAGCTATACTAGAGTTTATTACCATCTTTTGTGGATTGGTGGTCAAGGGGGGAAAGGTTGTAGAAAAATAACCCAAAAAGAAAAAATTGAGTCAACTAGATTGCATATGGAGGGGGAGGCATTAGGTAAAGGGGTTTCGATGGAGAGTTTGCAGCCTAGCGTGGGAATTCCTACAGCATTAGTGGATGTTGCTTCTCAATTTCAAGTGGGGGAGGGTTCTTAGGGGAAAGAAAAGAAGTATGAATGTTGTTGATATGTTTAATATTACAGTATGAGATGGGGCTGATTCCTCTATTGCTAAGTTTTTTTATGCTAATGCCATACCATTTCAAGTCTCGTGTTCACCATATTTTAAACAAATGTGCAAAGATATTATAGCTGTTGGTCCCTTATATGTTCCACCTGGAGAAACTAAGCTACACACCACCCTTCTCGATAGAGACTACTCCAAGGTGAGTGTTTTGATGGAGGATATGAGACAAACATGGTTGATAGATGGCTACTCCATAATCATGGATGGGTGGAACGATATCAAACATCGGCCACTCATCAATCTTATTGTCACTAGTACAGCAAGCTCTTATTTTCTTAGAGCTATAGATTGTTTGGGAAAAAGGAAGGATGCAACCTTCCAATTTCAGATTTTGAGAGATGTCATAGAGGAGGTTGGAGCCTCTAATGTTGTGCAGGTAGTGACTAATTTAGCCCGTGTGTGTAAATTAGTTGGATTGATGGTGGAGAGTGCTTATAAGCACATTTTTTGGACCCCTTGTTGTATGCATGCATTGAACAATACCTTGACGGACATTGGGAAGATAGATTGGGTGAAGGCAATGGTTGCAGAGGCTAGAGATGTGCAAATGTTAATTTGCAACCATCATACTTCACTTGCTTTATTTAGAACATTTTCAAGGAAGGAATTTCTCAAGCCCGTGGAGACTAGATATGCCAGCTACTTCATTTTATTGGAGAGGATGATTGAGATCCAAGAGGCTCTACAATTACTGGTGGTCAATGTAGAGTGGGGTAGATGGCATGAGTCAAGCACACCGGAGGGAAGAAGTGTGAAACAAAAAATCCTTGATGATGACTGGTGGTCCACAATGAGGTAAGAAAATTGGCATTGATGATTTTATTATTTATTTGAATTGTTTCTTAATTTTATTATTTATTGCTGATTTTAATTTTTTAAACTTGTTTGCACTTGCAGATATGTTTGCTCCTTCATCCAGCCTATTGTGCAAGTGACTAGATATGTTGTTACTGACTCTCCTAGCCTTGGAGAGATTTATGAGACCTTTGATAGTATGCTTGGACAGATCAAGTAAGCAATTCATAGCAAGGACCCTACATAGGGATTTTATGAGGAGCATTATGAGGAGCATCTTAGGCCCACTGTGACGCGACGATGGGACATTATGAACACCCTGCTTCATATGGCAGCCTATGCTCTCAATCCCAAGTGGTATGCACCGAGACCTAGGAGAGTGCCTCCATCTAATGATGAAGAGGTGAAAGAAGGCTTCATGAGGGCCCTTACAAAAATGTATTCTTCAGAGGAATCTACTATACTTCGCACACAGTGGCTTGCATTTGCCAATCTTCATGGTCCAACCTTCGGCAAACCAGAGGCGAGCATGAATAGAGCTACATTGCATCAAACCAACCCTAATGGATGGTGGACATGGCATGGGAAGGATGCACCAAAGTTGAGAATACTTGCCATTTGTCTTCTTTCACAGGTTGTCAGTTCCTCTACTGCAAACAGGAATTGGTCCACATATAGCTTCATCCAATCACTCAAGAGGAACAACCTTACCTCTAGACGATCGGAGAAGTTGGTGGCTATACACAAGTGCTTTTCAGCTACAAGATCGCCAGTCTCCTGAGTATCATCAGACTCCAGCCTTACGTTGGGATGTTAATCTTGAAGATGTTATGCAAATTGAGGAGGATGCACAGGAGGGATTGGTTGGGGTTCCATTGGTTGAGGCAAACCCTTCTATTGACATGGACACTGACACTGACTTAGACTCGAGCTCCGATGGTGACAGCAATGCTGATTTAGACCCACCTTCTACTGATTAGGGACACTGGACAGCCATATATTTTCTTAGTTTTATGTTTATCATGTCATTTCATAGTTGAGACTTGGACCCTTTGGGCATTTTTGTTATAATTATAAGACTCTTATATGATATGTATGCACATTGATAATGAAAATGTAATATTCCCCCTTAAATTTTTTGATTTTTAATCAGCACCAAACACCACTATTAGCGTTAGCTCCAAATAATAACCCACTTGAAAAGTAACCCAACTTTTGATCACCAAGATCCCAATGTGGGCGAGGTGAGAGCATACGGTGTTGGGAATCGTTAGCAACTGGAAAAGAATTACAAAGTTGCTAGGTGGCTAGCCAACCATGAAATGAAAGTAATTACAAGAGTAGGCAGATAACCGACCATAAACTCGACCACTTATTTAGTGGGAGCAAAACAAATTACAAATAATGAGGCGGCAAGCCGACCATGAATCCACTCTACTACTTATTCAGTGAGGGGAATTATTAAACTTAAAGTGCTGAAATATAAATGCTTCAACCACTTATCCAGTGGGAGCTAAATACAAAACTTAATTGTAGCAAATAAATAAATGACAGTTAGTACTACTAACCAGCCTTACAATAAATGAATTTCAAATGCAAAACATGTTAGAATAAAGGCCAAATACAACCAATGATTAAGGACATTATCCTTAACTCTTTACAATGATTACAATAAGATTTTAGCCTCTAAATATCAGAAAATCAAAATTACTTCAAGTCTGATTAGAAACAATAAACACAGAAAATCAAACTAACAAGTAAGAAATTCACCAATATGGATGCAACTCCTTCAATGCAACTCTAGAAGACTTCAGACAATAATCAACTGAAGCCTCTAACCAAGGCGTCCAAACTCCAATGAAAAAATGGTGCCAAAACAGCAACAAAGACTTGGCACAAGTCCCAATGCAACCAACAATGAAGTGGTACGGCCTCCAGAAAGGTCGACCTCTTCTAGAAAAATCAACACTCAGAAATAAATTCCAAAAACTTGCAATTCTAGGCGCCCTTCACAATAGAACAGCATGAGCCAATACCCAGAATGAAATAAAAATCTATGGCAAAGCTATCAGCAGAAATCTCCTTCAACCATGATGTTCAGCAGCAGAAATAAACAGATTATACAGCAGCAATCTGTTTATAAAATTTAGAAATTAAGCTCAATCTGCACCTCTGTGTGAAGCACAGTCTCCAGTCACCATCTAAAAAGCCATAGTTTCAAGCTCGAAGAATGGCATAGAAAGCTAGAAGGTACGCAACCCTCGTAGCAAAGTTTGAACTCAATTCAACAGCATAACATTATCAAATTTCCAAAAGATGTGAAACAATGAGCAAGGCCTCCATAAATAATCTTCAATGAGCAAATGAATCAACTTGTAACCGCCCAAAGAAAACTCTTCAGCTTCCTCAAGAAGACGCCCATCTCCTCAAAGCTCTTTAAAATATGTAAAATACTTTAATATCTCCTCTCTAGGCGTCCACCACAAAGACCAATTAAAACATCATTAAATATTAATATTTACATATTGGATGTCCACATTAAAGGCCCCCTTTTTAAAAACAACTTAAAGTTGATCACCTAGGCACCGGGGTCCAAAAAGCAACATTGAAAAATGACTAAGTATTGAAACTTTGCTCCAAGAGGAAAGAAGAAGCCAATGCCCAAACTGAACTGCCTCACTGCCAAAAATGGAAAGATGAGCTGGAGATGATTGAGTTGTTGCTAAGATGACGTTGCCATAAATAGAACTTACTAAAACTAGCAAACTGATAAAAATAGTAAGTGTTCCCAAATGCCTTTTGAGCACAAACCGGGGCAACCATCATGACTTATTAAAAATAGTAAGTGCGTAAGTGCCTAGAAAGGTTATCAGATGGATATGCATATTACACCATTCTAAAGCTCTCTGAAAACCCAGAAAATTCCAGAAACCTTACCTGCATGCAAAGTATCTGCCAAAAATGCATGTCATTTTCCTATCATGCATGTTACCTCATCATGAAGCTCTCCAAAAACCCAGAAAGCTCCACCAAAACTCACTTCCAAACTCCTGCATGCAAGCCTTCAAAAATGCATCTGAAGCCTCCTATAAAATAGGAAACCCTAATTTCCACTTCTGATTAACCTATGGGTTTCTAGAAATAGGCTAATTCTCATTGAAGAGTGTAGAGCTAAAACGGGGACATTACAGTCCGCCCTTCCCAAAATTGCTTGTCCTCAAGCAAAACCACTACACTCCAAACAATAATACAAATCCACACCAAACCAAGTTGGATCCTAGGGTCTCATATCCATCTCTGTAAAGACCTACCATGCTGATGTTGCACCACACTGATCACACAAACATAGTCAACATACCAAAACTGCACTTTCCTCCTTAGTAACCCTGATAGGTTACAAAAAATGTGACTTAAACTGAAAGACCAAGAGGAACTAAATTCAAAACATTGCAGCATCACAAACCCCAAAGTCTCTGAGGAGTCAATATTATCAATGTCGATGACTATTAGTATTTTGGGCACAAGGAAGAATGATCTAAGTAATTCAACAATATTCTTATCAACAAAACTCCTCAAAGCATCAAACAAAATCACAACTACAAAAGTGATTCCAATAAGGCTATTTGCAAAAAAGGAAGCAACTTTTTGCATATACATAACAGCCTTATCCTCAAAACTCATCAAGAATGTACAATGCCTTCTGTAAATAATTCTGATATATCCAAGAAGACTTCTAAAAACTTTCCCCAATCTCTCTCCAAGAGTCTCAAAAAGTCGAACCAAATCAAGCATTGGTTTGCTGCCCCAAGCATATGTACAAGAAAATGTACAAAGATAGCCACTGAGACGAACTTGAACACTATCTAAATGCAAATTCAGATCACTCCAAATTCTCATTTCTCCCATTTGAGGCCAAAAATCATCGCTGATAAGAGATTGGAAAGTCTAAAAATGAATGCACCAGCTGCCGAACAGGACTAAAATGGTCAACTTGAGATCTGATTTAAGGAAAATCAGCATCCAAGGAGATAAATAGCTGCTACAAAACTGAAAATCATCATCCAAAATATCACATCTGCTCATATCCACGGCTGAAAACAACTTCTCTGAAGATTTCATCACAGCAAATAGCCATTCTTTGCTCAAATTTTCTCTCCAATCCATTTGTTGATGAACAAATGGAACCATCAACTGGCTGGTAAGGAAGGGAACAACACCATTAATTCTGAAATTTTGAAAACAACTTCTATCCACAGCTGAAAACAACTTCTCTGAAGATTTCATCAAAGCAAATAACCATTCTTTGCTCAAATTTTCTCTCCAATCCATTTGTTGATGAACAAATGGAACCATCAACTGGCTGGTAAGGAAGGGAACAACACCATTAATTCTGAAATTTTGATCCTTATCCCTCCAAGGAACCTTCCTACCATACCCCAAAATATTTTTCATTCCACATCGAGGATGCCAAACAAGGATACCTGACCAAGAATGATCCACCACACCACAGAAGAAATTCACAACACATACCTAAGTGCCAATCAACTCCAAATGCACACTCAAGAAATTATTGACTTCTTTGGTGAACCACTAAAATCTATCCATGAAAGTTTCAAAAACAAGAGAGTCTGAGACAAACATTGTCTTAAAATCCATCTCCCAAAATAGGCTAGTGTGAGCATTACTCAACCCAAAGGATAAACTGAAATACCAGCAAATCACATCGAGCCAAACTGAGCCTATTCGCATTAAAGGAACCTTGGAGTTGAACGCACGAACTTTCTTGCAATCTTAGCGTGCGGAATACTTTGATCAAAAGAGAATAGGGAAGCCGTTGGCAACTTTATTCTGCGTTGGTGCGGTCACGAAAAACACATCAACACGCTCTTTGAAATCAGAAATTTCAGAAAAAACAATCCCATGAGTATAAAGCAAAGATATAGTGGAGGATATTGAACTGGAAAAAGAAAGAAGTAGAACTCAAACTCAAAGAAGTAGACCCAGAAGTATGGTGCAAACATTGGAGGGTGTTCAGAGTGGAGTAGGGTCAGCAAGTTCAAACCCATTTGAATGTGCATCTGAAACCCTCAAAGACTGGGCAAAAGGCCCATTTAACCCTAAAAAGCCTCTACTACAATTTGCAACAAGAGTTGATAAAGATAAGAAAAAAATTTGGGGGGTAGTAGAGTATGGGAGGGTCATTTGTGTGGCAAACAACATAGGGGCAGCTATACTAGAGTTTATTACCATCTTTTGTGGATTGGTGGTCAAGGGGGGAAAGGTTGTAGAAAAATAACCCAAAAAGAAAAAATTGAGTCAACTAGATTGCATATGGAGGGGGAGGCATTAGGTAAAGGGGTTTCGATGGAGAGTTTGCAGCCTAGCGTGGGAATTCCTACAGCATTAGTGGATGTTGCTTCTCAATTTCAAGTGGGGGAGGGTTCTTAGGGGAAAGAAAAGAAGTATGAATGTTGTTGATATGTTTAATATTACAGTATGAGATGGGGCTGATTCCTCTATTGCTAAGTTTTTTTATGCTAATGCCATACCATTTCAAGTCTCGTGTTCACCATATTTTAAACAAATGTGCAAAGATATTATAGCTGTTGGTCCCTTATATGTTCCACCTGGAGAAACTAAGCTACACACCACCCTTCTCGATAGAGACTACTCCAAGGTGAGTGTTTTGATGGAGGATATGAGACAAACATGGTTGATAGATGGCTACTCCATAATCATGGATGGGTGGAACGATATCAAACATCGGCCACTCATCAATCTTATTGTCACTAGTACAGCAAGCTCTTATTTTCTTAGAGCTATAGATTGTTTGGGAAAAAGGAAGGATGCAACCTTCCAATTTCAGATTTTGAGAGATGTCATAGAGGAGGTTGGAGCCTCTAATGTTGTGCAGGTAGTGACTAATTTAGCCCGTGTGTGTAAATTAGTTGGATTGATGGTGGAGAGTGCTTATAAGCACATTTTTTGGACCCCTTGTTGTATGCATGCATTGAACAATACCTTGACGGACATTGGGAAGATAGATTGGGTGAAGGCAATGGTTGCAGAGGCTAGAGATGTGCAAATGTTAATTTGCAACCATCATACTTCACTTGCTTTATTTAGAACATTTTCAAGGAAGGAATTTCTCAAGCCCGTGGAGACTAGATATGCCAGCTACTTCATTTTATTGGAGAGGATGATTGAGATCCAAGAGGCTCTACAATTACTGGTGGTCAATGTAGAGTGGGGTAGATGGCATGAGTCAAGCACACCGGAGGGAAGAAGTGTGAAACAAAAAATCCTTGATGATGACTGGTGGTCCACAATGAGGTAAGAAAATTGGCATTGATGATTTTATTATTTATTTGAATTGTTTCTTAATTTTATTATTTATTGCTGATTTTAATTTTTTAAACTTGTTTGCACTTGCAGATATGTTTGCTCCTTCATCCAGCCTATTGTGCAAGTGACTAGATATGTTGTTACTGACTCTCCTAGCCTTGGAGAGATTTATGAGACCTTTGATAGTATGCTTGGACAGATCAAGTAAGCAATTCATAGCAAGGACCCTACATAGGGATTTTATGAGGAGCATTATGAGGAGCATCTTAGGCCCACTGTGACGCGACGATGGGACATTATGAACACCCTGCTTCATATGGCAGCCTATGCTCTCAATCCCAAGTGGTATGCACCGAGACCTAGGAGAGTGCCTCCATCTAATGATGAAGAGGTGAAAGAAGGCTTCATGAGGGCCCTTACAAAAATGTATTCTTCAGAGGAATCTACTATACTTCGCACACAGTGGCTTGCATTTGCCAATCTTCATGGTCCAACCTTCGGCAAACCAGAGGCGAGCATGAATAGAGCTACATTGCATCAAACCAACCCTAATGGATGGTGGACATGGCATGGGAAGGATGCACCAAAGTTGAGAATACTTGCCATTTGTCTTCTTTCACAGGTTGTCAGTTCCTCTACTGCAAACAGGAATTGGTCCACATATAGCTTCATCCAATCACTCAAGAGGAACAACCTTACCTCTAGACGATCGGAGAAGTTGGTGGCTATACACAAGTGCTTTTCAGCTACAAGATCGCCAGTCTCCTGAGTATCATCAGACTCCAGCCTTACGTTGGGATGTTAATCTTGAAGATGTTATGCAAATTGAGGAGGATGCACAGGAGGGATTGGTTGGGGTTCCATTGGTTGAGGCAAACCCTTCTATTGACATGGACACTGACACTGACTTAGACTCGACTCCGTGGTGAGCAGTAATGCTATTTAGAACCCACATTCTCGATTAGGGAGCACTGACATTCCATATATTTTCTTAGTTTGAGTTTATCATGCTTTCATAGTTGAGACTTGGCTACTAGGGATTTTTGTCATCAATTTAGGTTTATTGATTTATGCACATGATTGAAAATGTAATATTCCCCCTTAAATTTTTTGATTTTTAATAGCATAAAGACACTATTAGCGTTAGCTTGCAAATTAATAACCCAGAAAAGTAAGACATTGCACCAAGAAATGTGGGCGAGGTGGAGCATACGGGTTGGGAATCATCATCAACTCAAAAGGGTCACTGTTCCGAGGTGGCAGCCAACCTGAAATGATATGTAATTACAAGATAGGCAGAAACCGACCATAAACTGACCACTTTTTAGTGGGAGCAAAACAAATACAAATAATGAGGCGGTAACCACCATGGTCCACTCTAGTCTACTTCTTCAAGGGGAATTAGAAATTAAAGAGGGGTCATATGAGCTTCAACCACTTATCCAGTGGAGCTTCAAAAGTAATTGCAGCAAAAAATAAATGACAGTTAGTACACGTAAGAGACTTACAATAAATGAATTTCAAATGGCAAACTGTTGAATAAAGGCCAAATTACAACCAAGATTAAGGACATTCTCCTTAATCTTTACAATGATTACAATATATTTTAGGCCTCTGCTGCAGAGAAAAGAAATTACTTCAAGTCTGATTAGAAACAATAAACACAGAAAATCAAACTAACAAGTAAGAAATTCACCAATATGGATGCAACTCCTTCAATGCAACTCTAGAAGACTTCAGACAATAATCAACTGAAGCCTCTAACCAAGGCGTCCAAACTCCAATGAAAAAATGGTGCCAAAACAGCAACAAAGACTTGGCACAAGTCCCAATGCAACCAACAATGAAGTGGTACGGCCTCCAGAAAGGTCGACCTCTTCTAGAAAAATCAACACTCAGAAATAAATTCCAAAAACTTGCAATTCTAGGCGCCCTTCACAATAGAACAGCATGAGCCAATACCCAGAATGAAATAAAAATCTATGGCAAAGCTATCAGCAGAAATCTCCTTCAACCATGATGTTCAGCAGCAGAAATAAACAGATTATACAGCAGCAATCTGTTTATAAAATTTAGAAATTAAGCTCAATCTGCACCTCTGTGTGAAGCACAGTCTCCAGTCACCATCTAAAAAGCCATAGTTTCAAGCTCGAAGAATGGCATAGAAAGCTAGAAGGTACGCAACCCTCGTAGCAAAGTTTGAACTCAATTCAACAGCATAACATTATCAAATTTCCAAAAGATGTGAAACAATGAGCAAGGCCTCCATAAATAATCTTCAATGAGCAAATGAATCAACTTGTAACCGCCCAAAGAAAACTCTTCAGCTTCCTCAAGAAGACGCCCATCTCCTCAAAGCTCTTTAAAATATGTAAAATACTTTAATATCTCCTCTCTAGGCGTCCACCACAAAGACCAATTAAAACATCATTAAATATTAATATTTACATATTGGATGTCCACATTAAAGGCCCCCTTTTTAAAAACAACTTAAAGTTGATCACCTAGGCACCGGGGTCCAAAAAGCAACATTGAAAAATGACTAAGTATTGAAACTTTGCTCCAAGAGGAAAGAAGAAGCCAATGCCCAAACTGAACTGCCTCACTGCCAAAAATGGAAAGATGAGCTGGAGATGATTGAGTTGTTGCTAAGATGACGTTGCCATAAATAGAACTTACTAAAACTAGCAAACTGATAAAAATAGTAAGTGTTCCCAAATGCCTTTTGAGCACAAACCGGGGCAACCATCATGACTTATTAAAAATAGTAAGTGCGTAAGTGCCTAGAAAGGTTATCAGATGGATATGCATATTACACCATTCTAAAGCTCTCTGAAAACCCAGAAAATTCCAGAAACCTTACCTGCATGCAAAGTATCTGCCAAAAATGCATGTCATTTTCCTATCATGCATGTTACCTCATCATGAAGCTCTCCAAAAACCCAGAAAGCTCCACCAAAACTCACTTCCAAACTCCTGCATGCAAGCCTTCAAAAATGCATCTGAAGCCTCCTATAAAATAGGAAACCCTAATTTCCACTTCTGATTAACCTATGGGTTTCTAGAAATAGGCTAATTCTCATTGAAGAGTGTAGAGCTAAAACGGGGACATTACAGTCCGCCCTTCCCAAAATTGCTTGTCCTCAAGCAAAACCACTACACTCCAAACAATAATACAAATCCACACCAAACCAAGTTGGATCCTAGGGTCTCATATCCATCTCTGTAAAGACCTACCATGCTGATGTTGCACCACACTGATCACACAAACATAGTCAACATACCAAAACTGCACTTTCCTCCTTAGTAACCCTGATAGGTTACAAAAAATGTGACTTAAACTGAAAGACCAAGAGGAACTAAATTCAAAACATTGCAGCATCACAAACCCCAAAGTCTCTGAGGAGTCAATATTATCAATGTCGATGACTATTAGTATTTTGGGCACAAGGAAGAATGATCTAAGTAATTCAACAATATTCTTATCAACAAAACTCCTCAAAGCATCAAACAAAATCACAACTACAAAAGTGATTCCAATAAGGCTATTTGCAAAAAAGGAAGCAACTTTTTGCATATACATAACAGCCTTATCCTCAAAACTCATCAAGAATGTACAATGCCTTCTGTAAATAATTCTGATATATCCAAGAAGACTTCTAAAAACTTTCCCCAATCTCTCTCCAAGAGTCTCAAAAAGTCGAACCAAATCAAGCATTGGTTTGCTGCCCCAAGCATATGTACAAGAAAATGTACAAAGATAGCCACTGAGACGAACTTGAACACTATCTAAATGCAAATTCAGATCACTCCAAATTCTCATTTCTCCCATTTGAGGCCAAAAATCATCGCTGATAAGAGATTGGAAAGTCTAAAAATGAATGCACCAGCTGCCGAACAGGACTAAAATGGTCAACTTGAGATCTGATTTAAGGAAAATCAGCATCCAAGGAGATAAATAGCTGCTACAAAACTGAAAATCATCATCCAAAATATCACATCTGCTCATATCCACGGCTGAAAACAACTTCTCTGAAGATTTCATCACAGCAAATAGCCATTCTTTGCTCAAATTTTCTCTCCAATCCATTTGTTGATGAACAAATGGAACCATCAACTGGCTGGTAAGGAAGGGAACAACACCATTAATTCTGAAATTTTGAAAACAACTTCTATCCACAGCTGAAAACAACTTCTCTGAAGATTTCATCAAAGCAAATAACCATTCTTTGCTCAAATTTTCTCTCCAATCCATTTGTTGATGAACAAATGGAACCATCAACTGGCTGGTAAGGAAGGGAACAACACCATTAATTCTGAAATTTTGATCCTTATCCCTCCATTTTTGTCAGAAAATCTGCCTTGTTAATTTCTAACTTCTCTTGCTCTGCTATTACTTGAGAGGTTAGGAACGTCTTTAGTCTAAGTTAGTCGTAGTTGAACTTATCAGAAAATCTCAGCTGCGGCGTTTGTGTTTAAAAAACCTTGTGCTCTAAGCTGATTCAAAAAGATAGGCAACTTAGTTTTAGTTTACTTTCTTTCAAACACCATCAGCAAGAGGGAGTTTCCCCTCCTAATTTGAAGAGCAGTTTATCTGTGCATAGCTGTCCGTTTTCAAATCCGCATTCCAGAGGTGTGAATTTAAACGCCAACAGGTCATTCTTTCTCCCAAACATCATGAGTATCAAGTCTAAAAACTTCACTCTTTCCTGCTGTAAATAAACCTTTAGCAGCTACCAAAACATGTTTTGACAACACCTTGGTGTCAAAGATGGGGAAGTCATCATGAATCAACACTTCCTATATGGAGACTAAACCCTCTAAACCTCTTATGCATTCACTTACAAGAAAGCTTGCAGGATTATCAGTCACAAAGTGTAACTCGCCCTCACACTCTCTAAGATGTTTGAAATCAGCTAGCTGGTCATCTACCTCCATTACACCCAACTGAGTATTCTCTAACATGCACTTTGTTGATTCAATCTCAAGAGTAAGCTTATCAACCTTTCTCTCACTTCATTGGAATGCACCAATGGTCTTCTTTGTGAATTCGTAGGCATAATCCCGATCTTTAATCCAGCATAGATACTCTGATTTCATAATCTCCAAGGAGTCTTTGATGAATTTCAGATTCAAGTGAGTGGTTCCATCCCTAACTCCTCCTTGTCTCTCTTCAATCAAACTATGTGAGCAATCAATTCTGAATAGGGTCTGCACCTCATCTTCAATGGATATCAAGAATTGACTTCCCCACTCATAAATGTGTGAGGGTGGTGAACTGTTGATAGGCTGCATTTCAAAATCATAATTTGGTTTCTTGACTTCACTACCCTCATAGCTGCTCCAAGACTCTAGTCTTTCACCATCCACCAACTGAAAATACTCAAGATCATGAAGAGGATCAGATTCTACCAATTCTTCGGGCCTTTGTTTACAATCAGCTTCATGATGAGGTAAATTTGATTTAAATTTGAGAACTTTTTTAAACTTTTCATCAGCAAGAGCCCTGTGGTCTTCTATCCCTATTTCCCCTTCACTGTCTCCTTGATTATATGTTAAAGAAGCCCCCAACTTAATCAATGAGTCATTATTGATCGCAGTCCTAAAAGTTTTAGTAGCAACAAACTATTCCTTAGCGGCTGCAACCATCTTAAAAGGGTCATTATGGGGCTTTTCCATGCAAGCTACTTTGTCAAAGACATCTTCTCCTCCAAAGGCCATCTCATAGCTTGCAATGAAATCTGAATTTTGTACTTTATTGGGATCAAAGGGAAAATTATCCCATACAGGTTCCTTGACAACATTAGGTTCCTTCACACCTAGATCCCAAAAGCTGAAGGGCTGATTATTTTGATCAAAAGGAAAATGCCCTTCGTACTCCTCTTGGAGTGGTGACTCTTTGAATGAGACACCTCCCAACTCACCAAAACTGATATCTTCATTAGTAGTCACAAGCATACAAAGGAGTTCTTCTTGATTACTTGTCATAGATTCTTCATGTATATCCAAAACTTATGTTGCCTCATTGCACTCATCCTTATCATGTGCAAACAAATGCATATCAATAGGTACATCCTGAGAAACCGCCATAGAATTATTGAGAAACAAAATTTTATTCATATCTTCTGCATTAATGACCACCTCATTTATCTGCTCTATCTTCTTCAAGTGAGGCTTCAATTTTCCCTCACACAGATTGAACAAATCGTTGATCAACATACTAGCAAGAGAAAAATTATTTCCTTCTTGTTCATAAATGTTTAGTAGAAAAGATAGGACGGATTTTGGAATATCATCCATCTCATTGATAGTTAAAACTAAAATGTTTCTCATTGCTGCAACTACATCCTCCTTTTGTTCACTCCAAATTGAAATGAAGAAATAGTGGATCAAATAATATATTTGATCTTGCATACCCAAATCTATCAGCAACATACTTGTTTTGAGTTCAGAAAATATCTTTAGTATAGCAGCTCTTCTAGAGTACTGATTGCTATCAGTTTCATCAAAGATCTTGAAAGCTTTCCATGATCATATGAAGAACTCTCTTCATAGTTTTATCATCATAGGGCACCAAGGGTGCCAAGATTCTCATCACTTCACTAAGGCATGAAGTAACCAGCAAATTGATTTCTTCATCTAGATGCCTCAACCAATAAGGATGTTTCAAAGAGGTCACTGCAGGCATCAATGTTGTTTTGATTAACCATGAAGGTGACTGCTTCACCTGGCTCAAACATTGTTCCAATGTGAGAAGTATTCTCATTTCTTCCCTTGTCCGACATTCTTTAATGAGCCTTGTTCCTGCAGTGTGAAGTGACCTTGCAAAACTCTTTTCTTCTTCAAAAGCCATGATAAAATTAGATAGCTCACGGCTTCTAAACTTCTGAATATGTATCATGTTCAAGAATTTCTGAAAACTGAAATTGAGTTTTGTTCTAGCCTCTCATGTAGTATCAGTTTTCCTTGTCATACATCTAACAATTGAAGCGCTGAACTCACAAAATGGCAGGAAAACAAGCTTTGATACCACTGTAATATTCCCCCTTAATTTTTTGAATTTTTAATCAACACCAAACACCACTGTTAGTGTTAGCTCCAAATAATAACTAGCTTGAAAAGTAACCTTTCATCTTTTGATCACCAAGATCCCAATGTGAGCGAGGTGAGAGCATACGGTGTCAGGGATTGTTAGCAATTGGAAAAGAATTACAAAGTTGCAAGGCAGCTAGCCGACCATGAAATGAAAGTAATTACACAAGTAAGCGGATAACTGACCATAAGCTTGACCACTATTCAGCAGGAGCAAAACAAATTACAAATAATGAGGCGTCAAGCCGACCATGAATCCACTCTACCACTTATTAAGTGGGGGGAATTATTAAACTTAAAGTGCTGAATTATAAATGCTTCAACCACTTATCCTGTGGGAGCTAAATACAAAACTTAATTGCAACAAATAAATAAATGACTATTAATACTACTAACTAGCCTTACAATAAATGAATTTCAGCTCCAAAACATGTCAGAATAAAGGCCAAATACAACCAATAATTAAGGACATTATCCTTAACTCTTTACAATGATTACAATCATATTTTAGCCTCTAAATATCAAAAAATCAGAATTACTTCAAGTCTGATTCGAAACAGTAGACACAGAAAATCAGACCAGCAAGTAAGAAATTCACCAATATGGACGCAACTCCTTCAATGCAGCTCTAGAAGACTTCAAACAACAGTCAAATGCAGCCTCTAACCAAGGTGTCCAAACTCCAATGAACAAATGGTGCCAAAACAGCAGCAGAGACTTGGCACGAGTCCTAATGCAACCAGCAATGAAGTGGTACGACCTCCAAAAAGGTCGACCTCTTCTAGAAAAATCAACACTCAGAAATAAATTCCGAAAACTTGCAATTTTAGGCACCCTTCACAATAGAACAGCATGAGCCAATACCTAGAATGAAATAAAAATCAATGGCGAAGCTATCAGCAGAAATCTTCATTAACCATGATATTCAGCAGCAAAAATAAACAGATTATACAACAGCAATCTGTTTATAAAATTCAGAAATTAAGCTCAATCTGCACCTCTGTGTGAAGCACAGTCTCCAGTCACCATCTAAGAAGCCATAGTTTCAAGCCCGAAGAATGGCATAGAAAGCTAGAAGGTACGCAACCCTCGTAGCAAAGTCTGAACTCAGTTTAGCAGCATAACATTATCAAATTTCCAAAAGATGTGAAACAATGAGCAAGGCCTCCATAAATAATCTTCAATGAGCAAATGAATCAACTTGTAACTCCGCAAAGAAAACTCTTTAGCTTCCTCAAGGGGACGCCCATCTCCTCAAAGTTCTTTAAAATATTTAAAATACTTTAATATCTCCTCTCTAGGCGTCTGTAATGTCCCCGAAATAACCTGAATTATTTTGCAGGGAAACTCATAACGGTGTTTCTAAACACCAACTTGAATTTAAAATAATATTAAATAAATAATAGTTAAATATTAAATAATAAATAAATTTAAATATTATAAAATAACATTTAAATTTAATTAAAACCTCTAGCCGACTCACTGAGAAGGCAAATTGAATTATTTTGTTTCCTGGCCAACTTTCTCCAAGTTGGCGTTTCGATTAGTATTTATGGAGGATTTGCTCTTCACATCGGACATCACGAGTTTGGACATCTGGTCTTACCAAGTATCGCAGGGGATGTAGTCTGCTAGCATTGGCACTCAAGTTTGGGGCATAGTTGCCATCCTGAGAAATTCATGTTTTTGTTTCCTTTCCTTCATCACTCGTCATTTACAGGATTGTTGAAATGCAAACTCAGGGTGACCCGTCCTCCAGCGCAGACTTCATCCAGTGACTTCACGGGTTACCACCGACGCATATCATCCTTCTATCGCATTCACTCTAGAAGACAACGAGACCTCCAGAAGGCAGCAAAGAGAATGACAAAAGTCTTGTGCATCTAGCCTAAGCTCTGGCGCGATTGTCTCTTGGACGCGTGACCACACTGCCAGCCTTTAATCATTCAAGCCATCAATCACTCGCCAAGCATTTGTCCGACTCATTCCACGCATAGCCATCGAAGGATTCTAATTGGGCATCACCATATCTCCCACGCATCCCGTCCACTCTCAATCATCATTCTGTCCATTCTATTTCCGCATTGGACCATAGGGAGGTAACGCCTTCAAGGGGGATTGATACATAATTACAATGGACTGTTTTTTCTCCATCTTTGTAATTGATTTCTGAAGCAAACCGAATCTAATGTCTCTTCTACTATATTTGTAATCGAAGGTCTCTATGGCGCAATTCTATTCGTTTCAGTATTGAATTATCAATTCTGAGTTCGGAATTTTGTGGTATTCCTGTTCCTGTGACATTATGGTTGCTTTGTTGGCAATAAACTCTGAAGTAATGATCTGTTAATGATATTCTACCTGTAGCTGTCATAATCTTCCAGATCAGTGTATTGGTGTTTGTGCTATCAACATTAGTATTCATGATAATTGGTACTGGGTGTATAATGTTTTGGATCTGATATTAACGTTATTGTGCTTGATTGAGTTGTGGCTTCTCATAGTGGTATCAGAGCCACCGATCTGCCAGCCTGTGGGAATGTTATGCAACTGAGCCAGAGAGATTTGCGTGCCATTGACAGAGAAAGAAAGAAAGCTGCCGCTGAATCTTCGGGAATAGGAGGAAAGAGTAACAAAATGGGGGACAGAGATGAGCAGTTTGACAATTTCCTAAAAAGGATGTCCCAGACACAGGAGCAGATGGCTAAACAGCAAGAGCAATTGAATCAAATGATGCAACTCATGATGCAGTCCATGAGTAGCAATGGTAGACCTGCATCAAGCAATGGTCCTGAGGGCAGCCATTCAAGTCCAGAGACTCAAAGCAACAAAGTTAACCGCCCCACACAACTTACATTCCTTTCCAAGCAAAGTTCAAACAATGGGGGTGAAGAACAGAGGCTTGCTAAAGGAGATATCAATGCAAGCATGGAAGCTTATATGCAGATTGACCCAGAGATACGACACCAGCTTCCATTCATCCAGTTTCATAATGCAAGGAATGGTTCGAAGGGAAGCCAAGTAACTTACAACCCCAATAAGGATTTGCAGCACAGAATGAGCAAGCTATCCCTTCCAACATTCGATGGCTCCGAGAAGATGACTACACAAGCATGGATACAGAAGCTGGACACATATTTTTCCCTCAGCCCCATGACCGAGGAGGAAGCCATCAAGTTTGTTGTCCTGCACTTAGAGGACTTAGCCCACAAATGGTGGCATCATGGCATTGTGACTCAAGGATTCGGACAAGTATCTACATATGCCGAGTTCACCTACAAGTTGACAGAGAGGTTTGATAGGAAAGATCCGGAAGCTTACTTCTAGGACCTAACTAGGTTGAAGCAAACAAGCACCATGGAGGAATACGTTTCAGAATTTCAAAGGCTTGTTGTGATGGTATCGGATGTGTCAGACAAGAGGCTCATGTTCTTTTCATCGAAGGCCTATCGAATTCCTTTCAAGGTCTAGTGAGAGCTTTGGAGCCAACAACCTTGGAAGAAGCCATTCGGAAAGCATTAAGTATTGAAGACTCCACCAAGAAAGGGAAGACCATGATTAAAAATGGATCAACAAAACAGCCAAAGAAGCCACCGCACGAGATCACTCCTCAACCACTGAAACCACCACCGCAATCTCCCAAGATGTCCAGAAATAAGCTTCGGAAAAGGGGATTGTGCTATTATTGTAAGGGACCTTGGGTTGATGGTCACAGGTGTAGGGGTAAAGGACAAATTCATTATATTGAGGTAGTCCTTGACGACAAAACTGAAGAAGGGGAAGACAAATTCTTCTTTGATGAGGAGGTGCAGGTAGAAGCACTGGGGGAGGGAGCCCTCGCATCACTTTTAGGAGCACCGAAGTATCATTCTCTTCACATTGGAGGGGACCTATATGGACAGAAGGTAACAATACTAATTGATAGCGGAGCCACCCACAATTTCATCGATGAAAAGCTAGTAGCTAAGTTAAGCTTAATGCTAGAGGATTTTGAAGGATTTGATGTGGCAGTTGCAGATGGGTACGCTATTCCGTGCAATCATCGAATTCGACAGATGGAGCTGACCATAGGGGGCCACAGGATGCGAGATGACTTCTACATAGTCAACATTGGTGGGATAGAGGTAGTCTTGGGAGTACAATGGCTGCACTCGCTTGGAGAATACACAACAAACTATTAGACTCTGAAGTTGAAGTTCAAAGCAGATGGAAGAGAAGTCATTCTTCGAGGATTGCCCAAGGTGGGGCCTAAGAACATTTCAGAGGAGTCAAGGGCAAGAACGAGGACACACCAGGATTCAACTCTGAAGTTGCTTGAGGGCAAGCAACACTCCAATGGGGAGGACTGTAATGTCCCCGAAATAACCTGAATTATTTTGGAGGGAAACTCATAACGGTGTTTCTAAACACCAACTTGAATTTAAAATAATATTAAATAAATAATAATAAATAATAGTTAAATATTAAATAATAAATAAATTTAAATTATTATAAAATAACATTTGAATTTAATTAAAACCTTTGGCCGACTCATTGAGAAGGCAAATTGAATTATTTTGTTTCCTGGCTGACTTTCTCCAAGTTGGCATTTCGATTAGTATTTATGGAGGATTTGCTCTTCACATCGGGCATCACGAGTTTGGACATCTGGTCTTGCCAAGTATCGTAGGGGATGTAGTCTGCTAGCGTTGGCACTCAGGTTTGGGGCATAACTGCCATCCTGAGAAATTCGTGTTTTTGTTTCCTTTCCTTCATCACTCGTCATTTACAAGATTGTTGAAATGCAAACTCGAGGTGACCCCTCCTCCAGCGCGGACTTCATCTAGTGACTTCACGGGTTACCACCGACGTATATCATCCTTCTATCGCATTCACTCCAGAAGACAACGAGACCTCCAGAAGGTAGCGGAGAGAGCGACAGAAGTCTTGTGTGCTGAGCCTAAGCTTTGGCGCGATTGTCTCTTGGACGTGCTACCACACTGCCAGCCTCTAATCATTCAAGCTATCAATCACTCACCAAGCGTTGGTCCAACTCATTCCACGCATAGCCATTGGAGGATTCTAATTGGGCATCACCATATCTCCCACACATCCCGTCCACTCTCAATCATCATTTCGTCCATTCTATTTCCTCATTGGACCATAGGGAGGTAACGCCTTCAAGGGGGATTGATATGCAATTACAACAGACTATTTTTTCTCCATCTTTGTAATCGATTTCTGAAGCAAACCGAATCTAATGTCTCTTCTACTATATTTGTAATCGGAGGTCTCTGTGGTGCAATTCTATTTGTTTCAGTATTGAATTATCAATTATGAGTTCGCAATTATGTGGTATTCCTGTTCCTGTGACATTATGGTTGTTTTGTTGGCAATAAACTCTAAAGTAATGATCTGTTAATGATATTCTACCTGTAGCTGTCATAATCTTCCAGATCAATGTATTGGTGTTTGTGCTATCAACATTAGTATTCATGATAATTGGTACTGGGCGTATAATGTTTTGGATCTAATATTAACTTTATTGTGCTTGATTGAGTTGTGGCTTCTCACAGCGTCCACCACAAAGAGCAATTAAAACATCATTAAATATTAATATTTACATCTTGGACGTCCACATTAAAGGCCCCCTTTTTAAAAACAACTTAAAGTTGATGACCTAGGCACCAGGGTCCAAAAAGCAGCATTGAAAAATGACTAAGTATTAAAACTTTGCTCCAAGAGGAAAGAAGAAGCCAACACCCAAACTGAACTGCCTCACTGCCAAAAATGGAAAGATGAGCTGGAGATGATTGAGCTGCTGCTAAGATGACACTGCCATAAATAGAACTTATTAAAAATAGAAAACTGCTAAAAATAGTAAGTGTTCCCAAACGCCTTTTGAGCACAAACCGAGCAACCATCATGATTTACTAAAAATAGTAAGTGCCTAGAAAGGTTATCAGATGGATATGCATATTCCACCATTCTGAAGCTCTCTGAAAACCCAGAAAAAACCCAGAAACCTTACCTGCATGCAAAGTATCTCCCAGAAATGCATGTCATTTTCTTATCATGCATGTTACCTCATCTTGAAACTCTCCAAAAACCTAGAAAGCTCCACCAAAACTCACTTCCAAACTCTTGCATGGAAGCCTTCACAAATGCATCTGAAGCCTCCTATAAAATAGGAAACCCTAATTTCCACTTCTGATTAGCCTACAGGTTTCCGAAAATAGGCTAATTCTCATTGAAGAGTGTAGAGCTAAAATGGGGACATTATAGAAAAGCATTTGAATTTTGTTAATTTGTTTGTCGATCCTCATGTGAAATCTCAATTCAAGTCTAATGATATGTATTAAGCTTATACAATGTCTAGAATGAATGCTTTATCAATGTTATACTATGAACATTTGAAATTTTTCTATATTTTTAAAAATTTCCCTATTTTTTTATCAATCGTCCCCTAAAAAATGACCCAAAAGTACCCTTGTACCAAAAACTTGCCCCGCCATACCCTACCGTCCCCATCCCCAAAACTCCATGGAGCATAGGTTGATATTTTCTAGAGGATGTTGCGCTTCTCAGAGTTAAATTAGAGATATCCTCCTTGTTTGTAATCAATGTCCTAATGCTCATAGGGGATAAATATTTGACAAAAGCTTTAGGTAGATTCTATATCAAGGAAAAGTTTAGGATGCTAGAAGCCGTGGACAAAGCCAATCCAACCAAGCTTACCTCAATGCCTTGTACTAGTTATGAATTTCACAATTTGGCCTCAATTCATGTTATTAGGGCTATAGAAACCCTCCATCCAACATTTTCTTCATGATGGTTGTTGGCTGGAAGGGTATCATCCATTTGTGGAAGTGGTGGATCTCACTTAACCAAATAAATCTTTTCTATCGTAGGAAAGGTTCAATGTAGCTAAGGAAAAAAAGGCTATAAAATTTCTCACCCAATGAGTTGCATTTGTTATGCTTGAGGATGGATGGTTCATTTGATCCTAACGTGGGAAGCTCATATCTCCATGATCTAGTCTTTTGGTGATGAATCTTATGTTCTTATGTTATTTTATTTTTGTCCTCTTGTTTTTGTATGTGTTGACAATGGTGCATAGTTCATAAAGTTTAACCATATGCAATCGGTTGTAGGGTCCTGTAATGTTAAAGAAAGTCCTTAATGTCTACAAAATAATATGTAATAGTCATGTATATAGACACTAAATGATAATGATGGCGTCAATTGTGGGTTAGTGGGATTAAAGAAACTTTGGTTCTATCAATGTCTTTTTTATTTCAGTTTTGGTCTAACTTAAACAGCTTATGTATCTATTTCTGAAATTTAATATAACGAGAGAAGGCTTCAACCCTCACTTTATATATCAAAAAAAATATAAATAATGTAGGTGGCTATTAGTTAGCGAGTTGCTATAAAAGTGGTTACAGGAGAAATCCCATATATATAACTCATGCTATTGCATTAATGTTCAGATAACCAATTGATTAATTTTTTTGAGCATTGTGCTCTCCATTTTCAGTATGGTACCAAAGCAAGTTTCCTATTAGATCTCTTTGTTCACCCCCATTCAACTATTTGTGCTTCAAAATGGTTCACACAATAGCTATTCAATGCAGGCCACATGCAACAACCATTGTTTTTCCTATAGTAGGAAAAATCGGTGAGTACTCAACTAACTCATTACGACTCACAAGTTTTCCAACTCACGAGAGAAGGGATTGGAAGGATATTTTAAGGCACATTAAAAGATTCACTAGTGTGTATCTATTTATTTATTCTTTTATTTAGAGATTGAGATACCCCCTTACAATTTTTTCAAGTTTTCACAAGTAGTTTCACCCGTTAACGTTAGAGAAATCATAAACCAAAATTGGAATGTAACCCTACACCAAGAATGTACACCAAGATCCCAATGACAGGTGAGGTGTGAGTATATGGCGCCAGGGATTGTTAGCTTGTAAACTGAAATGCTGGAAATACAAATTATGCAACTCGACCACTTATTCAGCAGGAGTAGATTGACAACTCAGTTGATGTAGATGAGAAATGCAAGTACAGAAAGTAAAGACGGTGAGGCCTATCTCTTCCACCAAACAGTGGGAATGAAAAGCTTTTATAGGAAAGTAAATAAGTGGCAAGGCCAGCCTTCTTCCACACTAATAGTGGGAATACAATGGAAAATTACAGAAATATAAAAGAGTTGATCAGTACTACTGATTCAGCGTTACAATGGAAGTGTAATCTGCAAGTAGCCAAGTATTATTGTTGTCCAAGTAGCTGCAAATGATATCATATGTTCTCCAAACTTCATAAGACTCACAACCATGAAAAACAAGCCCAAAAACTCCAATTACTACAATCTGATATAAAAGACCAGCAAAATGAAAACACAGAGCAGCAACTAGGCAACACTCCAAAATGCTCCTAACTCACTCAATACTCCTCCCAATAACATGAAACAAGATGCAAAGGACTCTAGGAGAGATGGTGACTAAGTTATGACACTAAAACTGCATCAAACACCCCACCATTCCCAAGGCAAAGGCAGACATGGTTCGGCCTGGAAGAAGGGGCGACCTGCAATAAAAAATCCAATTCTTCATGATAAAATCTGGAAACCAGCAGAGAGGGACGCCTAGGCCATAGAAAAAGGATGAGACACTGCCCAAAACCAACAAAAAATCGCCTAAAGAGTTATGAGTGAAAACCTCCTACAGCCACACCAAAACCCAGCAACCTGAAACACATCAAAAACTTAGAAAACTTCAAACAACTTCATTATAATAAGCTCCATTTGTTCTTCAGTGTAAGAACAGCCTTCTCACTTAGCTAGTTGCTATCTTTCAAGCAAGAAACTAAGTATAAGCTAGCAGGTATGCATTCCTCGAAGCAATTTAGTCACCATTTCGACAACACTTCGTTATAATTTCTTCATGGATGGAAAGAATGAAGCCAACACTGATATTTATAGCCTTTTGTCTCCAAATTCAAATTCAATCTCCCTCCAAGATGGAAGCCTACCCCAAATTCACATTCACTTTTTCAATATTCTCCAAATTGCATTTCATTTCAGCCTTTTCCAAGTCGTTCACTTCATGAAGGCATTTCACTTTATCAAAAAATACAAATAAACATAATGTGGCGTCCAAAATAATAAAGTGAGATACTTTATAAAAATGACTTATTTCTCCATAAGGCGTCCACCAACCTTATTAATTTTCACTTTATTAAAATATTTTAACTCAACAAGTAAAGCGCCCATCTCAAGCTCTGACCTGCCAAAAATAGCTCAAAAGTGTCGAAGACCAAAACTGCTCAAACTGACTTGCCTGAAACAGCCTCAAAACTGGCCTGCTGAAAACTTGCTAAAAATAGCACTTACTAAAAATAGCATACTGCTAAAAATAGTAAGTGTGTCCAAAAGCATTTTAACCATATTTTGAGCAGTCATTGCAACTTACTAAAAATAGTAAGTCTGGAAAAGTCCACTAATTCAGTTGCATGTCACACCACTGCAAAGCTCTTCGAAAACCCAGAAGGAATCCAGAATCAAAACTGTAAAACTCCAATATGCAAGCCTCCAAAACTGCCAAAACATCCTCCTAGAAAATAGGAAACCCTAATTACAACTTCCGACTAGCCTACTGCCTCCGATAGGCTAACGCCAACTGCATTGATTCATCACTGAAGGGGACATTACAGAGATGATGATAGCCCAAACATCTGGCCACTGTTGGTGTACGTTTTATCATCCATGAACACACGAATAAAATGTCCAAAGACACTCTATCCTCTCTTGAACAAAGTCACGCGCATGCTAAGATTGCAAGAAGATCATATGGCATCTCAAGGTTTTTTTTTGAGGTCATGACATGTGGATAAGCTCAATGGCGCATTGTGATATGCTGGTAATACACAAAGGGACTTACATTAAGGAATTTTTCACAAGTTCAGGACTCAGACGAATTTATCATTAAAGCTTCTTTGGTTAGGACTTTCAATTTGGATCTCAAAAACAAAGGTGCAAAAAGGTAAGGGTTTAGAGGATCTATTCTACGCCTAGGAATTCAAGAGAGAGTAAAGATCAGGTGAAAGGAATAACCACGCTTTGTTTCACCTCCCTAAGACAACTACGCAAAGTGGGTGCAATCTTCAAAGGGTGTGATTATAATTTTCAAGCCTCAAATAAGACCGAAGTTAAGCATCCACAAACACAAGCTTAGGCTAACTTTACGCATCGAATGAAAATCATCCATCCGAAGAAAGTATGAGCAATATTTCACCATTTAATCTATACAATCAATCTCGCATTCACTTAACAAACATTCAAAGAAAATTCTACTTAATTGTAATCTAATTCTAATCTATGGTAGAAGAAGTTATGCAACCTTGCTCACTACTTGACAATAAAAGTGGTTCAAAGCAAATCATGCATAAGAGCTTTTATTATCGGAAATAGTCTAAATGCAACAATTTCATACACTGTCTCCACACAAATGAAAGTGAGAGATCACAAGTTTAAATAGAGTTTTCAAAATCAAATGAAAGGCCAAGATTAAAACAACATCAACGGCCAAGATTAATACAACCCAACCCTAATTAGGGTTGCCCAAAATAACATCAATTAACAACCAATAAACAAGCAGTAACAAGCAGTTGGAGCTATCTTCAAGGGAAGGCGTCCCTATCTTCTTGGACAACATTGTGCTCGACGAATCTGGACACAATCGTGACAACTTCCTCCATCGTGACTGGCGGCAGCATGCTTATCCTGAATTCAAGCCCGTCCAAATCCTCAACACATTTGGCGAAGGTGCTCTCCCAATCCGCCTCCTGTCTCAAAAAATGATCCCGGATGGACAAGAGATTTGCCACTTTTGTGAAATCCTGTCTCAGAATTGGTCCAGTAGCAGAGAAGAAAACCTCCTAAACCTTATGCCTCAACCTCTCCAGCTGCATGTCATTTTCCCGGACAATCTCTCGGTCAAACATATATGTAGCTATCACATCAATCTTCTCCCGGATTTCTTTAACTTGCTCCTCAACTCTGAGCCCATCTGCCTTTGCCTTCTCCAAAATCTCCCTCCGTATTGTCACTGCCCAAAACCAATGGTGAAAATCATAAATCACCTTTCCTTCAACCAATTCTTCACTTGGAACGCCCTTCAGTACTTTGAGGCATGGAATGAGCCTCTCCTGGATGTCTGGAAGGTTGTCCCAAGTTTCCGCCATGTCAACCAATCTGGAAAGGAAAGAAGAAGTTTGTCCGTAGGCAAGTGTCAATCTCTCCATGAACGAGGCTGCTTTCATGCCCTTGCTTGCCATCCATTCCTGGGCCTCCTTGGTCGTGGCCATCCCTTTTTCTACATCCTTGGCCATCTCCTGCGAGGAATTGAGAAGAGGAGGAGCTACTGCATCACCCTGATTGAGTGGTTGGGTTAGATGTTGTATATACTCCTCCAAGCGCTCGACCTCCCTTTTGTATTCCTTCTTTTTCGCCACTTCCTTTTCCAGTCTCGCCTTGATAGTTGAGACGGAATTGTCCAGTTCTTCCACTTCCTAGCCTTTTGTTGTTGGGCCAAGGTCTATAGTGGTTATGGTGTATTCCTGGGGAGTGATCTCATCTTGTGCTTTATCCACTGTTGGTACTGCGACATGTATGGAACGGCCACCGGCTTCGTTCCTCTGAATGGTGGAAAATTTCTTGGCAAGTTTCTTAGTAGCAACCTGTTCCAACCTTGCCAAGAAATCCGCAGTATCATCTTCTTCTTGGACCTCCACTGGTGCCTAAATTTTCATCCTCTCCTTCAGCCAATCCGGAATGGTAGGCTGCTCGATACCATCTTCCTCCTGAACATTCCCTTCATTTGGAATATCCAAGACTCCTCTGAGGGCGGAAATCATTCCCTCTTCGAAATCATCATTTTGGACTTCCACTTCATTATCCGAACCCAATATTTTTGTGCCTGTAGGAGATGGGGGCTCATCGTTATCCAACTGGATTGGGTCATTGTTCTCTTCCTGAACTGCAGAAGGTCTCATCATTTCAGCCAAGGATTCGTCTACGGTAGCTACCAGTTCATCAATATTCTAAGACACCGCAGAAAGAGATGGTTTTATTCTCTGTTGTTTTGGAGCAAGTTCCATGCTTGCAACTACTTCTTTCCTCTGCTCGCCAATCTCAACTAAATCATCATGATGGGATGCACCGGCATTGGAGGAGTATGACTCTGTCTCGCTCAATAAATCATACGTGAGCATTATTCTTTTCTGCCTCAACTCCTGGACCTGATGGTCGACCCACCACTGAGAGTACTTAATCACTGGTCTCATCAATGTCGCCAAATTTGAGCGCTCAGGCTCTGACCACTTCATGGAAGGAAGAGGTCGGCTCTCCTCAAAGCACGGATGGACATAATTTCCATCATCCTGCAACTGATCGGACACCCGGCAAAGTTCGGTTTCCCTCATAAAGTCCATTGACACTCTAGACCATAATCTTCTCCTGACTTCATGCTCATCAACGGCGTTTGCCCAGAAGTCCTCCAATTCCACTCTGTGTTTGTATCTTCTCCCATCCATGGTCCGAATATGATGATGCAAGTCAAAATTGGCCCTGGACTTATAGGCTATGAACGGGTACCACTGGATTTCTAGCCTGGCGCTCTCGGCTGCATGTGCTGATGGACAGGATTCTAACATATTCCCAATAAAGAATGGGAATGTAACAGCCGCCTTCTTACTTGGCCTCTGGATGTTCTGGTATTCTTCCAGCTGCCTCAGGATTTCGAGCAAAATCATCCGATTTGTTGGATAAATAGGTAGCTTGTAAGGATTTCTAGTGAATCCCTGGATCCTGACATATGTAAATTTTGGAAACTGGATAAACCAGGATCCATACCTACTAACCAAACTCTTTACTTCGTGACTCAGCCTCTGGTGCGTTCCTCCTTGAAGTGTTCTTGTGATATACATTAGGAAAGCATCGTGCACTCGCCTGAAATGAGATTTCTCCCTTAGCTGAAGTTGCGGGTAGCAATCATAAGGCTTGAGTTCATTTTCCCCATTGCCAACTTTGTCTTTGCAAATCAATCCTGAGTATTTATATGTCCTGGCCAACAAATAGACAATGTACGAGCTCATATGAAAAGACTTGGTCTTTTCCAAATTGGTCAGCAGCTCGTGAAGATTGTCGCTTATCATTCGGGACAAGTTGAACATCTTCACGCCAAAAGTGATTTCGTCTATAAAATAATACATCCACGTTTCAAAATACACGCCTTGTGGGTTGTCGGCTATCCTATTCAGCATCAGAATGATATCCCCATAGTCCTCTTTAAAATCTGTCTAGCGTGGCTTCTTAGGCATCTTCTTTGTTGATGGTCTAGGCTTCTCCAGCCATGCCTTATTAACATTTGTAGCGCACAATTCAGACTGGCTGTCATACAATCTCTTGGCGTCCTCCTTGGTTTTGTAGACAGTACGGGAATGTGCTAGGATGCCGAATGTCTCCTGTATTGCTACCTTGCCCAGGTGAGCCAGAACCCTTCCATCAGGTGCAACAATTTGTCTTTCCTGAGCATTGTAATGGATGGCACATTCTGCCATCAACTCGGCACAGTCTATTGCAGGCGGGAATCCGGCTGCTTAAAAAATTCCATTTCTCACCATCCGTCTGGCAATCGGTGTTCGTAATCCAGCATGTCCATATACTCTCTTCTTGAACTCCATGAAGTCTACATGTCGCAGATCAGTGTTTGCAACATTTTTCCATTTTGAATTTATCTTTGCCCCTTACTGGCGAACTTCATCGGCACTTTCTTTGATGATTCTCCTGCCATGGTCATTAACCTGCAGTAAAAACACTAACATTAATACGGAGACTTTAAAATATATTTATTCTCATGCCTTGTGTTCGAATATTTTACTTTCAGCTCATTAAAATATTAAATTTCTGCGAAAAAGCAAGCTGAAAGTAAATGAATTTGATTGAAATTTAGCCAGAACTTAGCCAGAATGAAAAAGACAGAAGGAGAAATGATGAATTTATCCAATTGAACTCCAAACCTCAGGAAAAAACTTCTGGCTGCAAATCAGATTCAAACTTCGAGAATCTAATCAAAAATCAAATCACAAAGTGCGCCAGTCTTGCTGAGAAGTTCAACTTTCAGCCAAGAAATTCTCCGCTTCTTTGAAAAAATTACTTCTTCAACATAAAATTATTCCTTTCTCTGAGAAAATCGATCTTGCCTGCAGAAAAATTGATCATGTCTCAATTTTCTTACAATTTCGAGAGATCAACTTCTCTTCAACTGAGTCTGTGAAAAATGAGTTGCTAAAACTCATTATAATGTTGAAGAATTCGATTTATTTTAGCAATTGCCTCTTTTTCTCTCGATTTCGATTTGTTTTCTCCCCTTTAAACAGGCAAGTTTCCATTCTTTTTTGAAAAAACTCCATGGCGAGCTTATCCAGGCAAATCTCTTTGATTTTCCAAAATTCGATTTTTGCTAGATGTTTATCTTTGATTTTCGAAGTTTTGGAAAAAAAACATTAAATGTCCAATTAAATTCGATTTTTCCAAGTTTTAATTCATGGCTAATTTAATTTTGCCCATGGATTTTCTCTTTGTCCGGTGTAATTTATTTTCTTCCGATACATCTCTGGCGAATTTTATTTTGTCCAAGGCATTTTATATTTCTAAGTGTTGGAAATAAATTATTAAAATGTTAAAATATTTAATTTATTTCCAACCCGTTCGTTTTTGGACCCATGGCTATTTTAATTTTTCTCTTTTTTTCTTTGGCTAAATGTTTGTTTTCCAAATTTATTTCAATTTTCGTCTAGCCAAGTTGAAATTTTAGCCATCTTGTCAATAAATGTTACGCCAAATCCTCATTTTCTTCTACCATGGCGGACTTCAAATTGTGTCAGGCACATTTTCTCATGCCAAATCAATTTTTCTCTCGCTTGGATGATTTTCTCTAGGCAAAGTATGTGTTTGTGTGTTTGGATGTCTTCTTTAGGAAAAATTCCATAATACTTAGACAAATTTTCATCCCTTTTAGCCAGGGGCGGACTTTCTTGCCTCTTTGCCATGTACATTTTCCTCTGTGCACTTAGCCAACTTCATCAATTTTTGTCCTAGGCATCATACTTAGGCGAATTTTCAATCTTTTTTTCTCCTTCTTATGCTAGGCGGACTTCATCAAATTCTTTCCATCTTCCATCAAGGCATGGCGGACTTTCTATCCTCCCTGACATTTGCCTTTCACACTCATACTTAGCCAAAATTCGCACTTTTCCTCTTTCTAAAGCATCAAGTACTTAGCCAAAATTCGCATTTTCCCTCTTCCTAGGCCTCCATACTTAGACAAATTTCGAATTTTTCCTTCCAAGGCATCAAATACTTAGCCAAAATTTTCAATTCTCCCTCTTCTTAGGCTGGGCGGACTTTCTAAATGTCTTGCCAAGGCTGGGCGGACTTTGGAGAAGGCTTGCCATGTTTTATCTAAAGCTGGGCGGACTTCAAGAGGTCCTTGCCATGTCCCTCAAATTTAGGGCCGACTTCCAAGAATCTTTGCCACTCTATGGCGGACTTGCAAGAGTCTTTGCCATTGCCTTCTTGATGGCGAACTTTTCCTCTCCACCTTCCCTTCTTTCTAGGGCGGACTTCCATGACTTCCAGACTTCAACCTTGGATGCCATACTTCAGATTTATGCTATCTCAGTCATGAATTTTAGGCTGGTCACCATGAACCTCTTGATTTTATTTTATTTTTCTCATGATTTTTGACTGATTTTTTCCAGATTTTCTGATTTCCACATTGCTCCTTCATGCTTTTTGGTTGATTTTCTCAGATTTTTACTCTGATTTTTCAACGATTTTTTCATTTTTTTGGTTGATTTTTGGTTCTAAAGATGGAAACATTGACCCGTTGACCAGGGTTGACTTTCTAAAAATAGAAAAAGCAAAATCCCTAAAAAATAGGGAACCCCGTTTGGTCCAAAAAAGCCAAAAATGAAAAGCGAAAAGCAAAAAAACAGATTCCCTAAAAAGTAGGAAGTGTCAGAATTGGCCCAAAGCACAGGCGATCCTCATCTCCCGGACCTTCTGAGCACTTCTGTGACGTTTAGGCACTGATTTAGGCATGGATTATTGACTTGGCTCGGATGATTCTCAAAAAGACTGACTTGAAACTCTTAAAACAATGACCTCATGAAACCGTTGCATGGAGGCAAACCCTAAAAACTAGCAAACTACTAGGGGTCCCCATTTGCAATAGGGCGATGTGTGAAAAGGTCACAACACCGCCCAAGATAGAGAATATGACAGCTCCAAACATTAGGTGTTTTCTCCAAGAAATTGACACACCTCCCTATTGCTGTTGTACAGCTTGGCTAAGAGGCATTTGTATGGCCTGTTAATTGATGAGAATCAGCCCAAAAATGAACAAACTTCAATAAATGCTAGCAGCAATGATATCTCCCAGACTTTTCATTGATATTCCTTTAAACCCTTATAAAAACTCCTTCAATTCGCTCAAATGTAACCACTAGAATAAAGCCACCTATGTATGCAACCTTCAAATGGTCTCTCACACCCTCAGGAAGCTGAAACAATGAAGAAGCTACGCTCTCCAATGCCCAAAATTGCAGAAACCCTGGTTTCTCTTCTTCCAAAGCAAAAGCTCATAAGTTGCACAAGTGTTGAATGAGACAAAATCACTTTTAAAAGCTTTTATATGCTCTCCAAAAAGGCTCGACCCCCAATGAGCTTTTTAATCATTAAACATAAATTATATCATTTGCTTTTGTTTGATTTTATGCTTTTTCCATTAAATGGGGTGCCCAAAATAATAAACTTTATAATTTGACTTAAGTTATAAGTGGCCCCCATCAATATAAAGTCAAAATATAATATTATGATATGTACCCCTTTTAAATAATTAATTATTATTAAAGCTTAACTTTAATAATAATTAAAAATAACATAACTTCTTTAAAAATCATCATTTCTTGATTCCATCTCAACCAGGGGGTCAACCATTACATCCACTGTGCATCCAAGTGCCTTTCCGAAAATAGCAACACTGGACTTTGACTGACAGGTGACTTACTATAAATAGTAAGTGTGCATGAACTGAGCCCAAACCAACTCCCAACGGCGAATCATGAATTATACAAACTCCGAAGAAAACACCACAAAAGTGCTACCAGAGAATCTAACAACTCCCACTCAGGACCCTCTAACCAACTCCATTAGCCTACGAGGGTCAGATAATAGGCTAATCCAACGAGAAACAAAAGTGAGCTAAGAAGGGGACATTATAGCAACATTCAAGTTTGCTATCTATTTCTAGTTAGTCATAAGTGATATATGGTCCGCTACTCAACCGCTATCCAAATGATGAGCACCTTTCAGCAATATTGAGCCAACCATGACTAAATCACCACACCAACCTGCAATGTATGCACTCAACCAATAAGGAAAGCAAGGAGAAAGAAATTCCTATACAAGAGTTATTTGAGCCAATGCTCTAGTGGAGTAGCAAACGTTGTTAAAGCATATTCTGAAAGCAAAGGAAGAGGTGTGTCCAAGGCATATTTGCAATGAACTAAAAGGAACTCAATATTGACACCTTTGGGAAGAATATTCATCAATTATGTGAAGCACACACACTAAGATGAAGCTCAACAACTCAGAAGATGGAGGCAATGACCTACCAACTCAATACAATTCCAAAATAATTCAAAGTGTTCAACATCACATCCAAATAAGAAAAGAAAGAAACTAATGCCCAAAAATTTAAAAGCCATATTTTTTGCTTATAGCAAGGAGTTGAAGATAATTTGATTGTTTGATCTTACTTCTAAAGACCATCATTTGCAGAGATGCCTTCAGAAGGGTCTTCTCCATATGTTTCTGTTCTCCTCCACCTCATGATTATTCTTATGTTTCTCCTTCTAATGATCTATCTTCAGCTGTAGTCTATATCTAATGTTTCTACTAATTTGACTAATGAGATGAAGGATGTTATGTGCCCTTAGGATGTTCTTTGTTCACCCAAACCTTCTTTTGCTAGTGAGTCTCATCATCTCAAACTGTAATACTGATCAATTCAGTAGGACCTGATATTGTTAGTCACAAATATTAAAAGGATCATGGTCAAGAGTAACATGCTAACTTTGTTTGCATGTCTACTGGTTACTTGTGAACCTTAGATCTTGAATGATATGTCAAAAGAAGATGAATCCTTATAGAGGAATCACACTTAGAAGTTGGTTCCTCTAAACACCTGTCAGATGCAAAGGTCTAAAAAAACAAGATCTCTTCAGGTGTTGATATTGAGCTATGTTTGTTCAAGTTTCATGGACAGACAGGGAGGTCATGATTGAGATGGAAAAAAGTTTCCATATTTTGCAGCTTTTCTATTGATGATTATATTGTTAGAAATCATTAAACATTCTAAAGAGTTGAATTCAAATATCATTCATGGCATCAAACACCAAACATTCACTGTTCAAATAAAAAATTGAATACCAAATTTGCAAATATGAATAACTCAATATGATCATTATATCATCAATGGCAATGAAAATCAAACTAGTAGTAAGTGTAGACTCTATTACTGGTACAACTGTCAACCACAAGAGTCTCATATGGATAATGACAGTAAAAATCAGAAATAAGAGTTATTATTTATTAAAATTTATTTTTAAGGTGGTGATGGAAAGGGAAGAGAGGAGAGGAGGGAGGTCCAAGAGGCATGGGGGAAAGCTGGGAAAAATGGGGATGCTGAAGTTGATCAATTACACACTGATTAGTTGAGGGTAATTTGGATCCTTGAGCTACTATATTCTATTATACATGTCACATGTGTCCCTCAACCCCACTGACCAAAGGATGGGGGACACGTTGTCCCCAAAATGTTCCAAAACATTTTCCAGCATGAAACAATAGTATTGAGAAGCAAGTCTTCACAGGTTTCTGTCAAGATCAAGGTACTGAGTATTTTCTCTTGTTTCCAATACAGACAAAATTGTGCTTTTACTTGCTACTAGTTTCCATTTGGAGGTTCTCACGATGTACGTGAAGTGTACCCTTCTTGATGGAGATCTTCATGAAGAGATTTATATGCAGTACTGCCTCTCCACTCCCCACCCCTGCAATTTTGAGGTTGGCATTTTTTCACTTGTTTGTAGGTTGAAAAGATATCTTTATAGGTCAAAATAAACTCCTAGAACATGGTATGAGAATATTGATGTTTTTTGGTGGATATTGTTTTCTTCTTGCCACTCTGACCCTAATCTTCATATTATCACTTTTAACAAGATCCTTGGGACCAAAAAGAATCAAATGGTTGTCGTCTTCATCAAGCATTTGATGAAGACCAAGTATATTAGATTGTGCACTGTACCTGGACTGAAGGAAGTTGTCATTAAGGATGGATAATTTCCAGTGCCTCCCTTCTTGTGACCCACCATGTAATTTTAAGGGCAAGTTTTAGTAGAATAAATATTTCCTTGGTAAACCATCTAGTTGTCAATGTGTGACCCCAATGGCTTCCAGATCATGCGATTCATACCTTTTAAATTCCATCCTCATGTTGATGCATCTCACCCATGGTGATACCAATAATATTACCATCCTATACTTTTTACTAATTGTCATTAAGCAATCTTAATATCTACTTTAACTTGTTTATATGATAGAAAACTAATCCTACTTCTCTTGTCTTCAAGTTATTTAATCGATTCCTAATGTCCAAAACTCTTGCAGAGATTGTTGTCTTATGCAATGCCAACAACTACATCCAACCTTTCCAATATCATCATCATCCTGCAGATGTAGAATTATATCATCACATAAGTTAATAAGAAAATACTCATCAATGCTTTCCAGATTTCTTTTAACATCTACCATATCAATATGTTATATTCATCCCCACGATGTGGCTCAGCAGTCAAAATCCCTTAACTCCTATTAAGACTCTTAAATTTCTCCCATATCTCCATAACTTTCCATCTAATCTTCAAGGAAGAATGTTGCTAACATGTTTTGCACGTCCAAGACTCACAGGTGACCAATAAGTGTCTAAATGTCTTCCAAGTGACTACAAAACCTTGCAAAAAAAAAAAACAAATGCATGAATGTAACGAAGAATGAATTAAAAAATGGAAAAAAAGATGTACAAAGATAAAATTGTTTCCTTGCATAGAATAAAAAAATAATAAATCTAAATGGTGAAATCTAATTTAGACTAAATTAGTTTTGGGAATTATAATCTATATTACTGCAATAGTTAGAGCAAAAAAAAAATCGTTGTATTTTTAATAAATCTAAAATCAAATTTAGAAAGAAAAATTCAAACCTGAGCATCACTCCATTCAACACAGCGAAGAAACTTTGTCAAAGCCTTTTTATCAGACACCAAATAATACCGAAATTTCCAGAGAAGTTGCCGTTCATCTCCATTTAATGTACATGTAGGAGGGTGCTTCAATATCTTTGATATTTTCCTAGATATTACCAAAGCACTCATAAGATAGCAAGGAAGGAAGGTGTTTCAAATATGCATACAAACAAAACTAGCTTGTGAAAGAGTAAAAAGATTATTTATCTCTCCTAATCTCTTATTGGTCTTCTCCATGTGTTGATTAAAAGAGAATAATAGATTTGTTTTAGATAAACGCTATGATTCAATAAACCAGAAAACAGCAAGCATTCAATGAAATAAATAATCCTATAAACAATTTACATTCAATGCTAAAACAGTTCCAGTGGGAAAAGCAATTAAGCACAAAAGGTTACACCTAATATCACAGAAGATTGTACCTTTCACAAAGAGATGACCTTGGTACTATTGGCACCAAAGCACAAGGGGCAGTTTAATCCACACGGTAAACAGTCTAAGCAATAAATGTCAATGCCCCATGGAAAGTCTGGTCAGATAAAGTATCATTACAGCCTTACACACAGAAGCTACAAAAAAGGCCTCTTTCTCCATTGTGTGTGCTGAAGAGAAAAGCACTCAAGATAAAAGGCTATACAATTCTCAAAAGAGAAAGCATGGACAATTATTTGACCAACAGCATTGGGAAAAATAAGGCCCAAGTGACACTTGAAGTGTAGATACAAGATTTATTTGGACATTTGCCTCACCTAGAGATCAACTAGACAACAAAAAAGGTAAGCTATACAGCTTGCTGCAATTACTTCTCTGTGGATAAGACAGAAATCTACATTTCTGTGAGATCGCTCTCCTTTACAGCTAGGAGAAGTTGACTCTTTTGGTACTGACTTGATGATACATATTGTGCCTTGAATACAGCTTTATAAAAGAGTTCTTACTCTTTGCAAGTAGTTGGTAATATAGGGATGCTTACTTTCCTCACCAATGTTAATAAAGGATCTCCCAAATGTTTTCCCCAAAGTTACCTTTGTATTGTGATTAAAGTAACATATGAGGCATAGATTCAAAAAAAAAAAAGGTCCCATACAGGTGGAAAAAATTCAGGATTTTTTGTTCTTATAAGAATGATATTGGGAATTGTTAGTAGAAGCAAGAAGAATAGCATGTTTTGTAACACGAAAGAGGTAAAAGAAGATGTTCATAATTCAAATGCACTTATATTCATGCATTGTTCGAGAGACCCCAACATGTATTTGCATTTTTATTCACACCTTTCAATGTTAAAAAATGTAATAGATGTGTGATAGAACTGCTCTTCGAATTAGATGTGGAAGCTCCCTATAAACAAAAATTAACCCAATCTAAACAATGTGTACTTGTTATTTACAATCTATATAGTGTTTTCTAGGGCAGTTCATGCTCGTGCTAAATAAAACTAAACATATCTTTTTGGATTCACCTACGGTGGGTTGGCACCCCATTTTTGTGTCTCATTCCTATGTGCTTTATTCATGTTGTGCATTCGACCCTATCTACCCACCATTGATAACCGATCTAAGAAATCTCCAATTGGGTCCCCTATGTTGAGTGATTATCTAAAGGTGTTCATTAAAGTGTTTTCATCAAAAAAGCCTTGGTAAAATTTGTAAAAGGGTACTTTTGTGGTCAATGCCTAGTAATTCAGCCTTTCTTTATGTGATTTTAGGCATTTTCAGGATTTTGGAGTTGGTCATCCCAACATCCCTATCAAACTTGCCCTCCTTGGCATACCTTTCCTCCCAAATCCCCTTTTCCCCTTGCAACCCCTTTTCCTTCAATTTTAAGATTCTAGGTTCGGTCATCCCGACATGCCTTTTCTCTAAAGTCCTTTCTTCCCTCTGAATCCATTTTCCAAATTTTGGGATTTTGGACTTGGTCATCCTAACATCCTTGTCAGAGTTTTGAGATATTTTTCCCCTCTTCTCCCTATGGCATGTAACAACTTAAAGCTTCACCATTCAAACAAAAAATGCTATGTACCTCCCTACACAACCCAAGACACAATTTGGACACAACTCAACAAATGAAAATTCTTAGATGCCTCTTGGTACATGTGGGCCCCTATGAGACATGATTGGTGCACAAAGGCATATGGTTGCTGATGTAAAGGGCATGGGTTCAAGTGTATGGCCATGTGAAGGTGATGCGTGCAAGTATGTCATGTCCCCTTCTAGTTGTTGACATCTCTCGAGCACGAGTTAGCCTATTATAAACCCCTGCGTGGTGATAGGTTTGGATAGAGGGTCTTGATAGACTGGCTTCGGCTTGATTGTCGGTGTTTGATGGTTAGCTTTAGGTTTGGGCTCATTCGGACACTTTTAGCACGTTTTTATTTTTTAGCCGGTATTTAGCACTGATGAGGACCCACACTGGCTTTTAGCGGTATAGATGAATCACGTCGCGGGGAATCCCACTTCTTTAATTAAATTGACTTTAGGCGGTTAGTGCATGGTGAATATTGAGAGATATTAATATTTGGTGATTTAATTAAGTATTAATTAAATAAGGCTTATATATAATATAAAGTTATAATATTTTTATATTATAACTTAAATTGAAGCATATTGGAAGGGTCACCATCATGGAAGGGGCGTTTTTTAGTATATTTTATAATTAAAATTAGGAGACTATTGAAATATTAAAATAAAAAGTTTGAACTTTTTAATGATCCCTATTTTTAAAGGAAATGCGCGCACTTTTGAGGTATAAGGTTTTGCATTGGAATTCGAGCCCATTATGTTATTGTGAATTGAAAATTGATCAAGTTTCGTCAGAGCACGGAAGCCAAGGGTTTCAGTCTCAGAGCATTGGGGAACGAGCCATCTCCAGTGAAAGCAATTTAGAGGGTGTGAGATATCATCTGATTTATTGCCAGGAAAGAGATTTCTTCATTCAGAAGAAATTACAGAGCTTCGCGGTTGATTGTATCTCCGGGTTTTTAACCTATATCTATTCCAAAAGGGTTCTAACATTGAGACGTCTTTTTTTATTGATATTCTGGAGGTTTAAAGAGAGCCGTACTTTGCATTCATTGCTGCTGCTGCAGCCGTACCATCTGTCAGGCCGTACCATTCAAAAGGGCCGTACTTTTTCTTATTGAGCAAATCGCCATCATTTTTGCCAGTCAGACTGCATATCTGGAGGCGCCTATTTCTCTGGCATCATCTACAGGCATTGGACAGGGGAAGAAGTGTTCATTCATCTCAGCCGTACCATCTTCACAAGATCATTTATTGCTGCGATTTCCAGGTTTTCAATAAAATATCATTGCCTTTTTATTTGCATGTAATTGGATCTTCATTGTAATCATTTCAGAAGATTAAATAATTGTCTGGCATCAGTATTTGCAATAGATTCTGTCATTTCCGGAGTTGTAAGAATTTATTTAGATTTTATATTAATTTATTGCAAAATCGCCATTTTCAATATTTATGCAAAAACACCAAAAACCCAAAAATCACAAAAACAAACAAAAGCGGTCGGTCCCGAGCTTGGGGAAACTAGGGTTTCTACAAATGGCTTCTGGCGGCATGTACAATTGCAGACAACAATGGTTTTTCCCCCAAGATTTCTTGATGCTATTGGAAGACATTTCTAGATTTTCCTCTAGAAAGGATATAGAAAGAGAGAAAAGAAGGTAACATAGCAAAGGAAGAAACTTGCTCAACAAAACCCCAGGGTTTTCAGTTTCTAGATCTAGGCAAAGCATTATGATATTGTAATGATCTAGGTGCATCCCAAATTTGTAATAAACATTTGTAACCTTTGTAGATCGAATGATTAAAGGCAGAATCGGCCTTAATTGAGTTTCTCCTTGTGTATGGTGTACATTTCTAGACATGTGTTGATTAGTTGGCCAGCCCTATGATTGTAAAATCCTTGCAAAGCTTTTGTAAGGTATCTTCTTAGAACAACAAAGGAAATGTATGGGTATGCTCATGGATTATTAAGTAGACTCATTCAATATTCTACAAACATTTATTGTTTTTCTAAATGTATGTGTAGAGCCCAAATAGTCTTTTGTGATATCTTGATTAAGATATCACCTTTGGTTTCAATTATTACATGTTTTGTATAAATTCAGTAACTCTGTTGCCCAACTAGATAAAGGCATCAATATGTTATGGGCACCATCTCCCC
>VDFB02186234.1:0-45937 GCA_007258455.2 Sequoia sempervirens
GCTGAAATCCATCCAGTTGTTCAATGTACACTTCTTCTTCTAGTTCTCCATTCAAAAATGCAAACTTTACATCCATTTTATAGACTTTATAGTTCTTGTGTGCAACATAAGCAAGAAATAGTCTAATAGCTTCAATCCTAGCGACAAGGGGCAAAGGTTTCTTCAAAATCAACACCTTCCATTTGAGAATACCCTTTACATGCCAGTCTTGCTTTATTCCGAACCACTTCACCTTCTTCATTCAGCTTATTTCTAAATACCCATTTAGTACCAATAACATTTTTGTCTTTAGGCCTTAGAACCAATATCCATGTGTCTATTGACTTCTCTTTTGTGTTATTTGTCCTTGATGTCAAAACTGGTTGGATCTTGTTTTGGCATTGGCATATTCATTGTGGTTTGGCATTGGAAATTTCTTTGGTGTATTTGGTTGATCATGTTTATTCTTTGGTGTATTTGGCTGATCATGTTTCAGTACTTGGCATATTCATTGGCATAATCAGTGGTTAATATATGGACAGTGATTTTGATGGTTTATCTTTAGTTTTGTGGTATTGATTATGTTGGATTCACGTGCAGATTATAAGACATCTTGATTGTAGGATTACATTTTATTGATCATTTACATGGCCTTTATATCACTTGGTAAAGGTTATTGCTTCATCAGCATACATCTGATTGCACTTCACTTAGATATTCTATACATGAGTTATTTCATACAGGTTGATCAGTTGGTACATGTTTCGTTATAATTGGCATATGCCTTGGTGATTTCTTCATTCATCTTGTTGTGGATTTATATTGGATCTAACATTTTTCAGTCTTCAAGAAACCTCATGCAAGCATCCACGGGTTTCTCATTCATATGGTCATATGTTGGATGCAGTGGTTTTATGGTATTTGTGTCATTATTTTTACACACTAATGGCAGCTACAGGTTCAGTGCATGATATTCTTCTCAAAGGCAATTCTCTAACATTTTCACTTTGATGATTTATATGATGGCATTCATAAATAAGAGACAATGGTTATATTCATGCTCTTCACAAGTTACATGGTCTACATTTTAATATTGTTTTGTCGGCCCTTTCATTAGTGTTTAAAATACAAGCCATTTAAATGGTTGTTGGTGATCACTTATATCAGGCCTCACTTCATTTTTCACCGAGTATAACATATTTAATTGGGCATACCATGTTGTTATCAGGCTTATTATTGTTTTTCATTGAGTATTCTTTACAAAGCATATTGTGCATATCATATACATTGAGATTTCTAATAATGTTGTCGGCCTCATTACATTTACAAGGAAGTTGACTTAGAAAGTCGACAACCATCATTTGGATATTGTTAATAATGATTGTTGGTGGACTTAAATCCATCATTATGTTTGGTTAATGATGGATCAGGCTCCAAATGTTATCAAAAGATGGAAAGGGCAATCTAAAGTATTGATGAAAGTTAGGGAAAGTTCATTATGCTTGTTTTGTTTTTGCACTAAAGAAGTCATAGCGTCGCCATGGAGAATAGAAAGCTACAATTTGCAGCTGGTTTTGAAGTTGAATGCTGGATGAACTTCAGTGAGACCGTTATGAAGAATTTGCATAGTCAGATGGTAACATTTTGGCCGCCCTGACAAGTATTTGGTTTTCAGTTTGAAAGTGCTTATGTTGGTTTCAAAAAATAACTAATTTTATGGATTAAGAGATTTGTTGAAGATTAGAAACTTGTTAAAGATTAGTTGCAGTTTTCATTAACCTAAGTTTAAACTCAAGGGTTTCATTTTACAATGGCATTTCATTGACATATCATTGATTTTTCTGTGGTTATTCTTAAAACCCTTGATGGGTATCATGATTAAACAACTTTGTTTTACCAGTTTATCAAAACCCTAGTTATTGGATACAGGTTTTTGAAAAGGATAACTGTTTATGTACTTTGTATAAATGCATGGAAAAATCTATGACTTGATGAAGAGAAAGAGAGAAGATATAAGTTTGAACAAAGTATTTTTGAGGGTTTATTACAATGATATCTTTTGTATTTGAGAAAAGTGAAGAGAGGGTTTATGAGATAGAACAAAGTGTTGAAGTATGTAGCTTTTGTCACATTGTGTAAGACAGTACTGCATTGAAAATCTTTTATTATGATTCTCATATTATTGTATTAAAGAAGATGTTCATGCACAACATTCTTCAATGTGCTTATTGAGACATTATAAATAGTTTTTCTATTGAAAATCTAGTGTTGCAATGTTTGCACTTCTAGGGTTCTGATAGGATGCTATATTTGTTATGTGTTTAAAAGGGGTTGGTTCTCCTTGGAATTGGTGGTTTCTAAATCTGTAGAGGAGTTAGTGCTCCTACTAAAGTTGGTGCTTCAAAATTTTTGGTGGAGTTGGTGCTCCTGAATTGGTACAAAGTTGGTGCTCTGAAAATATTGTAAACAGTTTGGAATTAAGCCTGCAAGGCATTTTGGAGTGGTTTTTCTACCCCAAGAGGGTTTTCCACTTGAAAAATTTATGTGTCTCTCTTTTGTGTGATTTGTGTCTATCTTGCATAATCTTTCTTTCAGTCATTTATGTTGAGTTGGTTCTTGCAATGCTCTGATATTTTTCACAGTTTCAAGTTGTCTTCAAGATCATAGTTCAATTGTTCATGTTCATTGTGTAATGTTAAAATTCTACCATAAGTGAGTTTGTTGTCCTATGCAAAGGAAAGCATCAAAAATTATTCATTCAGCACAATATGAACAATGTACATCATGGTTAAATCATTAAAACAATCATTCAAAATTCAGTGTTTACTTTGCATTTATAAGGTCACCATTGTTCAAGATCAAAAAGGGGATTAAATATGCATTTCAAGTCATAAAAGTTTTAAATACATTACTTTGATTCACCCCCCCCTCTCAGAGTAATTCCACTTCCAAAAGTGTCATTATTTTCAATCTGTGTCAGCTCTTCCTTCATAGCTTCCAACCAATGTTCATCTTGACAGGCTTCAGTGACATTCTTAGGTTCAATCTTGGAGATCAAACAATATTCTTCTGCAGTTTTTCTTCTAGTTTGCACTCCTTTATTCTTATCTCCTATGATGTGATTTTCAGAATGATTTAGCTTTACATACCTTGGAGTTTTGGGACATTCTTGAGCTTCTGATTCTTCTGATCTTTCTTCTATACTTGCACTTGTTTGTGCCTCCTAATTGACTTGATTTACCAAAACAAATTGAGGTTGCTTCACCATAACAACTAGAACATATGGAACATATGGCACAATTTGAAATTGATTATGCATCTGAACATGCTTCCCTTGGCTTGTAATGTCTTCATTTAAATCATAACTACAATGTCTAGATGATTTGACAGAATCCTCATCAACTTTGATATTTGCACTTTCAACCATCTTTCTCAGTCTTTTGTTATAGCACCAGTAGGCCTTGCTTTTAGTGAAGTAACCTAGGAACATTCCTTCATCACTTCTTGCATCAAATTTTCCTATATCATCATCTCTCCTGATATAACACTTGCTTCCAAAGATCTTAAAATACTTAACAGTGGGCTTGTGACCAAACCATAACTCATAAGGAGTCTTACCTAAATTACCATTAACATTTACCTAGTTCAAAGTATACATAGCAGTGCTTACCGCTTCACTCCAGTACATCTAAGATACATTTCCTTCCATCATCATTGTTTTGGTTGCATCCAAAATTGTTCTATTCTTTCTCTCTGCAACTCCATTTTGTTGAGGGGTTCGAGGAGCAAATAGTTGTCTTTTAATTCCATGCTCTTCACAATAAGAGTTGAACTCCTTGGAAATGAGCTCACCACCTTTGTTAGATCTCAGGCACTTAATTTTTAGACCTTTCTCATTTTCTACCATAGCCTTAAAACTTTTGAACTTCTCCAATGCTTCACATTTTTCTCTTAAAAAGGAAACCCAAATCACTCTAGAGTAATCATCAATAACCAACATAAAATACCTTTCACCATGAATACTTCTAACTCTAGGGGGATCACAAAGGTCAATATGTAGCAGCTCCAACAAATTATTTGAATGAAACCGTTTGCTCCGGAAAGAGACTCTAGTTTGTTTACCCATTTGAAATTCCTTGCAGATTACATTAGCAGGCTTCACTAACCTAGGCAGATCTCTTACTGCTTGAGTAGAACTTATCTTGATAATGTTTTCAAAGTTTACATGACACAACCTCCTATGCCACAACTAGCTTTCATCTACTTAAGCAATTAAACAACTTCCACTAGCAGTATTCAGATGAGAAATATTACCTATTGTTTATTTTCCTGTTGCAATCATATTCCCGAAACTCCCACGTATCTTGCATCTTCCATCTTTGAACTGAATATCATATCCCTTGTGAACCATATGTCCAACACTCAACAAGTTGTGCTTCAGGCCTTCAACATAGAGGACATCATCAATGTTATCCTTACCACCAAGGCAAATAGATCCTCTGCCACAAATCACACTAGCATTGTTGTCTCCAAATCTTACAACCCCATCGTCATACTTGTCTAGACTCACAAATTTGCTTTTATCACCGGTCATATGATGTGAGCATCCACTGTCAATGACCCACTCATCTTTTTCTTCAACTTGGGCTGCAAGAGCTTTTTCATCTTTAGTAGATTCAGTAGCCACATGATTATCTTCAATGGTAGCAATGAAAGCCCATTCATCTTATTTTCCATTATCTTTATTAGACTCATCATCAGTCACTGCTTCTTCAGCAAAGTAGCATCTCTTTTGGAATCTAGACTTTTTAGGCTTAGATCTAGGAACTCTTTCAGGACATCTTGATTCAAAATGACCTATTTTACTGCATGAAAAACATTTAATAGGAAATACATCTTCATACTTACCTTTTCCTCTCCCTTCTTGCTTTGCAATCAGTGCTTCCAATTCTTCTACCTCTCTTTCTTTATCTTCAAGCTATTTCAGTTCTTCATCATACTTGGATATCTTTTTAGAACTCTCTCCTGGACTATATCTTTGTCTATTACTTCTGAATACAGTAGCCTTGAATGCAGATTCAGTCTTCGGTGTAGATTCACCAAATTCACTTATTTCAAAAGCAGCAAGCTTCCCAATCAGTGTGTCTCTTGTCATCTTGTTTACTATTTGAACTCTTCAATAGCATGAACCTTCATTTTGTAGGAGGGAGGCAAGGATCTGAGTACTTTAGCTACAATTTCATCCTCATCCATAGAACCACCAGCACATTTAATACCCATCACTATTTCATTTACTCTCTGCATAAAGGAAGTGATATTTTCATCTTCACCCATCTTCAAATTCTCATACTTTCCTTTCAAGCTAAAGTAAATGAAATAGTTTCCATCTTCACCTATGCATCTCCTTCATACAAAGTTTCCAGTTTCATCCAAATCTCATGAGCTGTTTGCAGAACTGTCACATTAGCCATCTTTGAATCTGTCATAGCACTCACCAAAGCTTCAACAACCCTAGTATTACTTTCAGCATCTTTGATCTCATCAGCAAAAAAGGGACCATTCTCAGGAATATTATATGGATCTTTTGCAATCTTCCAGTAGGCATCACCAATGCACTTTAGATGACATTGCATCCTAACTTTCCACATTAAATAGTTAGTGCCATCAAATCTAGGACTGTCCTTCTTGAATGTCGCCATCCTGGATCACCTCAAGCTTTTAGACTTCTTCAGAGGAACCTGCTCTGATACCAACTGTTATCAAAACAAGGACAAACAACTGAGGGGGGGTGAATCAGTTGTCACAGAAATTTAAAATTTTCTTACTTATCTTAACTTAAATCTTAGATATGATGAATAAGCAATTAACCACAAGCAATTAACACATCAGAGAGACAAAGAACACATAATTTTTTTACGTGGAAACCTTGTTAGGGGAAAAACCACAGTGGATGTTAGTCCACAATATTATACTCTGCTAAAAGTATAATGAAAAATAATAAGGAGAATGCACATGCATTCAGGCACATTTCCTAGAGCTCACTACTCAAATACAAAAGGGGCTCACTACCCAAAAGAATAGGATTAAACATCTGGAGGGTATGAACTGAGAAATAGCTTCTGCACAAGCCTAATTATAGTTCCAATTAAGCTTAACACTTCACACAATCTTCTTCACACTCTACTCTACAATCGAATGATATTCAAATATACACACACAAGAGCACACGAAGCACCTTCATGACACACAACACCAATGAAACAATCGCACTTATATATCCGCTACATGAGATTTCACCATAACTTAGTTGGCCAAGAAAATAAAATATATTTGCAATGTCGGCCCAAATTTATAAATAAAATTTTAATGTGAATCCACCAAGGTCGGTCACAGCATAATGGGGACCCAAATTTAAAATTCCAACACAAAAAGAATTCAATTCATTTCACCTCGACGATCCACAACACGCTACCACCATCATGTCGGCCAAGAACAAGAAAAATTGAACATACGGAGAAAAATCTTCGACCACGAGCACACCGATCAATGTGGACATACCACAAAGATAGAGCACAATCTAGAAGCATCCAAGAACACCAAGAAATAATAGAGAAGCATCCGCAACAACTGAGATCAACATAATCACACAATCCTCATTCAGGAACATTGACAGAGACCATAGAAACACTGTCAGACCACAACACACTCAAAACTTCATGCGGACCTCTGAAACTTTTGGTAGATGATCTAGATATACTCAACAATAAACCCTTCAATCCACACCAACTAATATTCAACATACAGAACAAGACACCTTCAAGACCTGCACAGTTCCACTAGGAACCTAGAACACTTTCTTTTACAATTTTCTCAATATCCTCGACATATAGAACCTTTAGTACACCAAGTGCTAATAGTGTTAACATAAATGACAACCACATATCAAAAACACATCCACAACATCCAACACAACATCATCTCAAACATATTTCTATTTCAACATCACAAGAAATATATGTCTATTTCAACATCATTTCAAAATATATGTCTATTTCAACATCATCTCAAACATATGTCTATTTCAACATCAAAATTTTAAAGCATGAAATATCATAGTATCTCAAGCACAAAAGAAATATCAAACAAAATTTTGAGTTTCTCTTTCAAGAAAACAAATGTGGAAAGGAGCATTCTATTTCTTTTGCATCCTCCCATGTAGCACTATCCTTAGAATACTGGTCCTATTGGACCTTAAATTGTGTGATTTCTCTATTTCACAACTTAACGTTGTGCCTATCTAGGATTCTAATGGGATCTACTAGCACCACTCTTGGATCCTGTACCTACAAAGGTTGCCAATCAAGGACATGAGTCACATCAAGGTGATATGGCTTAAGCAAAGAAACATGAAACACATTATGAAATTGAGCCAGAGTAGGTGGTAGAGCTAGTCTATAGGCAATTGGGTTAATCACTTCCAGGACTTCAAACAGTCCCACATATCTTGGGGCCAACTTGGAAGACTTTCCAAAAGCAATAGAGCTTTTATGAGGTTTGACTCTCAAGAAAACCTTGTCCCCTGTTGTGAACTACCTCTGAGTTCGATTCTTGTCGACATAACTCTTTTGTCTGTTTGCCGCCTCTTTCAATCTACTCTTGATGACCCGCATCTGCTCTTCCATTTCCTTAAGCATTTCTAGTCCTACTATGATCCTGTCCTCCAGTTTATCCCAACTGATGGGGGTATGACACTACTTCAAACAGTCCCACATATCTTGGGGCCAACTTGGAAGACTTTCCAAAAGCAATAGATATTTTATGAGGTTTGACTCAAGAAAACCTTGTCCCCTTTTGCGAACTACCTCTGAGTTCGGTTCTTGTCATCATAATTATTTTGTCGGTCTACCACCTCTTTCAATCTACTCTTGATGACCTACATCTGCTCTTCCATTTCCTTAAGCATTTTTTGTCCTACTATGATCTTGTCCTCCACTTTATCCCAACTGATGGGGGTACAACACTTTCTCCCATACATATATATGTATGTATTCGAGTCTTATATACATACATGTATGTATGTATATGTATATGTATATATTCTATATATATATTTACTTCCATGTGCAATTGTTTGTTATGGATTACAAGTTCCATACAATATCACTTTCAATAGAGAACTTAAATTCAAGTTTGAGCATCTCTATACATATATATAAATAAATCTTATTTTTGTTTCATCAAACACAAATTTTTAAATGGGAAATTTTACATCTAAAATTCATATATTTCCAAACATAGAATCAGTTCAAATCAAGAAATTTTCATTCTTAGACATATGCAATTTGATTAAAATGCAAATCATCATGCCCTTTCATTGTGTGTGCACCCAGATTCCAACTGGCTTACCGTTCGATCTGGCTAAACAATCCTACTTCAACTGTGTTCGTGTCCTTCATCCTGTCACCCTACTACTACACATACTTACAAATTGATCAGTAACATTCAATCCATGATGAAATATATATATAAATAGTTTTTAGGATTTCGTAAAGTCAACATTATTCAACCCATCATATTCAACATGCGAATATTCCAAAATCTCCTTTTAATATTTAATTAAATTTAATCAACAATTCAATTTTCATATTTAAATAAATATGAAGTAAAATTGGGTTATGACATCCTTCCCCTCATGGAAGAGACATCATCCTGATGTCTGGTAAGTATAAATGAATGAAATTATATCACGTCTGATTCATTTATGTCTATTTCAACATCACATAAAATATGTCTGTTTCAACAACACATGAAATATATGTCTATTTCAACATCACATGAAATATATGTTTGTTTCAACATCATTTCAAACTATATGTCTATCTCAACATCACAAGAAATATATTTTTGTTTCAACATCACATGAAATATATGCCTATTTCAACATCACATGAAATATATGTTTGTTTCAACATCATTTCAAAATATATGTCTATTTCAACATCATCTCAAACATATGTCTATTTCAACATCATTTCAAAATATATGTCTATTTCAATGTCAACTCAAACATATGTCTATTTCAACATCAAAATTTGAAAGCATGAAATATCATAGTATCTCAAGCCCAAAAGAAATATTAAACATTTTTTTTGAGTTTCTCTTTCAAGAAAGAAAATGTGGAAAGGAGTGTTCTATTTCTTCTGCATCCTCCCATGTAGCACTGTCCTAAAAATATTGGTCCTAATGGACCTTAAATTGTGCGATTTCTTTGTTTTGCAACTTAACATTGCGCCTATCCAAGATTCTAATGGGCTCCACTAGCACCACTCCTGGATACTATACCTACCAAGATTTCCAATCAAGGACATGAGTCACATTAGGGTGATATGGCTTAAGCAAAGAAACATGAAACACATTATGAAATCGATCCAGAGTAGGTGGTAGAGCTAGTCTATAGGCAATTGGGTTAATCACTTCCAGGACTTCAAATAGTCCCAAATATCTTGGGGCCAACTTGGAAGACTTTCCAAAAGAAATAGAGCTTTTATGAGGTTTGAATCTCAAGAAAACCTTGTCCCTTGTTGCGAACTGCCTCTGAGTTTGGTTCTTGTCAGCATAACTCTTCTCTCAGTTTGTCGCCTCTTTCAATCTACTCTTGATGACCTGCATATACTCTTCGATTTCCTTAAGCATTTTTGGTCCTACTATGATCCTGTCCTCCAGTTTATCCCAATTGATTGGGGTACGACACTTTCGCCCATACAAGGCCTCAAATGGTGCCATGCCTAAGGAGGTATGATAAGAGTTATTATAAGAAAACTCTACCAAATGCAAATATTCTTCCCACCTATACTATTGGTCCATACAATACATTTGGAGGAGGTCTTCAACTACCTAGTTCACCCTCTCTATCTGTCTGTTAGTCTCAGGATGATAATTCGAACTAAAATTCTATTTAGTCACCAATGTTTCATTCAAGGTCGTCCAAAACCTTGAGTTCATTCATGTGTCTCTATCGAAAATGATAGTCTCAGGCACTCCATGCAATTAGAAGATCTCATGCACAAATATCCTTGCCAGGGTCAACGATCCATCCTTAAGGTTTCCCATAATGAAATGTGCAACCTTGGCCAACTTATCAATCACAACTAAGATGGCATCATGCTTATTCTTTCTCAAAGGCAACCCCTGTATGAAGTCCATACTGATCACTTGCCATTTATACACAGGTATGTCATGGGGATACAATAACCCAACTGGGTGTGCATGCTCAGCCTTGACTCACTGACACTCCAAGCATTTGGCTATGTACTCCACTATATCCTTCTTGAGTTTATGCAAAAAATATAGAGTCTTCAACTCCATGATCATCTTAGATACACTGGGGTGTCCTGAGTAAGGGGCATTGTGAACTTCTTCCAAAACCAAATTTCTCAGCTCTCCAGAGTCTGGAATATACATTCTCCTCTAGTACCTCAAAATTTCGTCTAGTTCGATCTTGTACCCATCAAACCGATGATCTAAAGGATTTTCTACTAGGGAATTCTTCACTCTTTCATAGTGCTCATCCCCAAGCAATTTTTGAATTACTTGTTGCCTCAAATTAGACCTTGTTGAGATAATGGTTGTCATATGTCTTCATCTACTAAGAGCATCAACCACTTTGTTTTCTTTCCCTTTTATGTATTTAATTCCAAAGTCATATTCACTAAGGAATTATAGCCGCCTTCTCTGTCGTGCATTAAGGTTTGGCTGGGTAAATATATATCTCAACCCTAGGTGGTCTGTCTTGAGTTCAAACAACTTTCCCAAAAGATAATGCCTCCACATTTGTAAGGTATGAATTATGGTTTCCAATTCCAAATCATGAGGTGCATAGTTCACTTTGTGTTGCTTGAGTTTCCTTGATTCATATGCCACCACTTGTTTGTCTTGCATTAACACTACTCCCAATCCCTCCCTAGAGGCATCTGTGATCACCGTGAATCTTCCATTAGGGTCAGGGATAGTTAGCACTGGTGTTGTCATGAGCCTCTCCTTTAGGAGTTGGAATGCTTGCTCGCATTTCTTGATCCATTCAAACCGCGTTCCCTTACTTTGGAGTGAGGTGATAGGAGATGCAATCTGGGAGAACCCTTGCACAAACTTCTTATAGTACCCTGTGAGGCCCATAAAGCTATAGACTTCCAACACATTCTGTGGCACTGGCAATTCCACTATTGCCTTGATCTTTTTGGGGTCCATAGAGACTCCTTCAGCTGAAATTATATGGCCCAAGTAGTGCACTCGATCTTGATAGAAAGAACAATTGGACAACTTACCAAAGAGTTTCCTTTCTCTTAGCTGTTGAAACACTATTCTCAAATTTCTATCATGCTCTTCGACAGTCTTTGAGTATACTAAGATGTCATCAATTAATATAAAGACAAAGTCATCCAAGCAGTCCCTAAACACACTATTCATAAGGTTCATGAAGGTTGTTGGTGCATTAGTTAAGCCAAAAGGTACCACAGTGAACTCATAATGTCCATACCAAGTTTGGAATGCAGTCTTCAAAATACCTTCTTCCTTAATCCTCAACTAATGGTACCTTGACCTAAGATCAATTTTGGAGAACATCATTGCTCCCTTCATTTGATAAAACAATTCATCAATCCTTGAAAGTGGATACTGGTTCTTGATGGTAACCTTGTTCAACATCCAATAATCTATACATAGTCGCAAAGTTCCATCCTTCTTCAAAAAAAAATTACCGATGCTCCCCAAGGAGACACACTAGGTCTTATGAGTCCCTTGTCTAGCAATTCCATTAGCTGGGCCTTCAACTCATATATTTATGTAGTGGTCATTCGATAAGGTTCCTTGGATTGAGGCTCAACTCCTAGGACTAAGTCGATAGAAAAATCAAATTCCTGCTTCAGAGACAATTTCATGACTTCCTCAGAGAATACATCCTGAAACTCCTTGAGAATGGGATAGTCATCTAGATATGGCTCCTTGTTGTTAGGATTACTAACATGCACTGCATAAATTTCACATCCCTTTCGATGAGCCTTCTTGAGATGCATTACAAAAATCTGTTTAAGCTCTAAGGGTCTCTGTATTCCACAAACCTCTCTTGGGTTTCCAAGATCATCCAGATAATTGGCCACCTTATCCTCACAATTCTCTAAAGGTTTATACTCAGATAACCAATTTATTCCCAAAATCACATCATATGAGCCTAAGGGTGCCACATACAAGTTGACCTAGGTTTGAAAGGTTGGAAGTTCTAACTCATTGCAGAAAATATAGGTATCTACCCTCCGCTCTGCTCAATTTCCATACTAGACTGTCCATTATTTTTCCATATACCTCAGTCTAATGGGTATCTAAGATATTATTCTAGGATCTAAAAAATATTCAGTAGCCCCAATGTCAATTAAGATAGAGATAGTTTGGCCATAGAGCTTACTCGTTAGTTGAATTGGTGAAGCTTAATATTTTGCTTGCCTGTTGTCCACTAGGACGTGGATTTGGTGAGTCTGTTGATAGCTTCCTTCCTTTCGGGTCTTTGACCGCTAAGGACAATTCGAGGCATAATGATCGCCCCCACAAGTATAGCATCCATCACGAGGTCCTTTGTGACCTCCTGGCTTGTTCTTTCTAAAGCCTTTTTGTGCATGGTCATCCTTGGTCTTAACCTTATTTGCTCTCTTATTCCTTCCACCATTACCACCGTTTCCCTTCTCCTATGACTCTCTTCCCCTTTTTAGGTTATGAATTTGATGGCTCTTGTCCCCCTTATGAAATATTTTCTTTCCATACCGAGACTTAGAACTTGAATCGCTACGAAGATTGGACAACCGATGCAACTTTTGTTCCTGTTTGGTGGCTTTTTGGAAGACTTCATACATGGTATGAGGCTCATGCATGTCCACCTTGACTCCTATGTGAGGTATGAGTCCCATTATAAATTTTTGGATACAAAACCATTCATCCCCCTGATATTGAGGCACATACTTCAACAAATTCATGAAATTTTCCCAATATTGAATCACAGTCATATTTCCTTGGGTTAAGTTCTAAAATTCTATCATTTTCTTGTCAAAGAAAATATTTGGTAGCCATCTCTTCCTAAAATACTGGAGGAAGAGTCCCCAAGTGATCTCAACAGGCTGTAGGTTTCGTTCTAACTTCTCATTATCCCACCAAGTTGCTACTTCACCTGAGAGCTGATAAGTAGCCCATGTTGCCTTAGTCTGTTTAGAAAGGTTACAGAGCCCAAAGTATTTTTCCATTTCTATAATCCAGGCCTCAGCTCCTGTTCCAATGGCCTTTCCATCAAACTTGGGTAGTGCTACTCTTTTGAGATCTTTCTTGAGCTCTTCCTCAATTTTCCCTTGCGGACCTATCCCTGGACCACCGTCTCCTTGATTGCCTTCTGCATTCTTGCGATCTATGTCCTCACGTGCCACTTAGACTTCTTGTTCAATGAGATCCATGCGAGACTCTTGCTAATTTAGAACCTCCAGAATTTGTTCCAACCTCTTGTTTGGTCCATTATCAGAACCACTACCACCCCCGTCTTTCCTAGTGGTCACCATGACATCCCACACTTATCCTGCAACACAGTCGCATTCATTGCATCTCAACACAAGGTTCTACAAATAAACGTTCTTATGTTACATTTTAAAATTTTTGTATGCATGCATCCTTCAATATAGAAGACATGCACATTCATGCAATATACACACATTCTAGAGTCTTCCATTGAACACACCAAAATATCTTTAGATTTTATTTATATCTAGAGTGAGTCAATAGACCCTTATTTACAATATGCTTTTAGGCTACATCATTCTGATTTCTCGATGTTAGTTAGAGGACATTCCTTTGGATCATCATCCAAGTTTACATTAGACTTTACAAATGAGGATGGTTGAGCACGTAGGCCCTCCTTTTCCTCTTTCATCAACAAGGGTGCATTGCATCCACACCCTAAAGGCCAGTCCCGAATTGCGGAAAGCTTTTTTATTTTAGGTGTTCGCTTTTCCTCAATCTTCAAGCCTCTCTCTAGCTTGAGTCATGTAAGGGCTTGTGCTAGAGTTTCATCATCATCGAGAATTTCTAATGGAACATTCACCTTGGAATTTTCTTCCTTATGCCATTCTTGCATGGGGTTCTGACAATTTTCCCTTTCCTTTGTCTTGTCTTTGACCTTCCCATTCTTGCATTCAATTTAGGTTGGGTCAATTCTCAGGAATTCCAATTTTGGGTTAAGGGTTAACTACCCTATTCAACTATGATAGACTCAAAAAGGCCTAGAGCTAAACACTAAGCTCTGATACCAAATGTAATAACCTATTCCTAATTATTGCTTATTTAATTATTATTGTAAATGATACAAGAATATACTCCAATTTAAAGAGACACAACTAGTGGCTAAAGTCAATTATAGCTACACATGTCCATTTAAAAGAGTCAAAGATTCTATACTCTTCAAAATTCAGATTACAATATCATGTTCACTTTGGCATTAAAGGCCATAATATCATTTCAAGGTACATTTCTCATCAAGTAATTAAATGATAGTTACATCAAGTTACAATATAGACTATAATAGTATGGTGAACATTAAGAATTCTTCTTCATAGCTCGCCTCCACTGGTGGACAAGAACATGGTTGAAGTGCTTTACCACCCAACCACAAAGCTAAAGCTTCCCCAATATTCTTCTGTCTTCAAGAATACCCGACCCTGTAGGGAGAGTTTAGCAAGAGAACAACTTGCAAGGTGGAATCTGGTGCATGCCCAACATCAACATGCAAATTTTATCTTGTATGCTAGAAAAATAAAGTGCAAGACCTATGCTAGGAATGACTGAGAGTGAAATCACAGAGTTCATTCATGCATACATAATGAACAATATTGTTTGGCCAAGCATAAAAGTGTGTTACAACAACAACAAATGATAGGTTATGGTAAAGCAAACCTATTCTCTCTTATCCATTTTGACACCCATCTTGGAAGAAACTTTCTACTAAACAACTATCTACCCTCTAGCAACAACTTACCCTTAGATGCTCTAGTCAATTAAGGTATCACTGTTTTGTTTCAATATTCAAAAGACTTATCTCTTAAGTCTAATATCTACTCAACATCTTAAGCATTTTTCTATTTAAATAAATTACTAAAACAAAGAAGGTATGTCACAAGTATGTGTATGTACATAGAAGAAGTCTATGTGCATACACATATATGTGCCTACTTATGTTTGAGTTTGTGCATAAATTCTAAAAAAAACATTAATTCAAATTTGTGAACTTTGATAGTATTTTATCGACCTTTCATTGTCAAGTGAATAGTACAGGCCTTACAGTTTCATACATACTATTGAGCATACATATACTTTTTCCATTTAGCAGTTACAAAACTAGTTGTTTGCTTATGTACATTCTTGGCTTAAGCAGAAAAAGGTATTGTCCCTACTATAAAGTTATAAGCATGCTACCCACATATGCACATTTATCATTTGAACACTCATAAATGGAACAGAGTTGCAATAGAACATTCATATCCCCTATTCTACAACACAATTTTAAGAAAGAAAAAGAATATTATCGTTGCTTTATTATAGAATCTCTAGTTGTTCTTACAAGAAATGATATTTTTACAAGCATATGATTTACTATCACTTAGAAGAAACAATACGATTCTCACATTGAACATAAAATATTGAAGTAAAAATTTGCCCTGTATCAAGCATAAGGAACTGTATAGCCATATTCAGAAGAAAATATTGTTACTCAATAAATCTTAATATCAAGTTATTAACCATCTCCCAATGATTAAAAATCATCTTAGTTATAACAAAAAAAATTCTGCCTAAGTACATTTTTGTCTATTACCATACATGCAAAGATATTCTACATGGTTTTTCCATCCACCGTCCTCATCAAATGGGGTCGACTTCATAGCGAAACAACCTTCTTTCATTCAAGGCTTTAGAACAAAAATGAACACAACCCTTCCCAATAATATCATAGTTTGATATGGAAAAACAAGAAATACAATGTACTGAGGGATCTATTACTTCCTTGGACCATATTTGTTTCCCATATATGCAACTTGGATAAATCATTTAAATAGTCATCAGATTAATTCTGATAGCCCTACGAGCTTATCATTTGAAGTATAACACAAGTTTATGTTCAACTCTTGAAGCATACAAGCCTCAGCTTCCGCTCTTACAAGAAATCTACAGGGTTACAAACCTTCTACAAAGGGAATCCTTAATCGATTCCTACCAAAACTTATTCAAGGATATATATTTATATAAACAAATTTGTTGCAAAGTAAACAAATTCCATTGTATAACATGCTTAAGAGTGTGGCCTCAAGGAGGAACCACCTAAGCTTATCATTCAAGGCTCGGCTTAGCTCATAGAGCTAGTTGTATGGCATTCTAAGAATTTTCTTATACACAAAAACAAATGAGCGACCCACAAAGGTCGGCACCAAGCCATTCGGCCTAAGTCCATGGCTTCACAAAAAAGAAGAAGCAATGATGTACAAAATATAGTTTGTTAACGCTGGTTATTAGAGAAGGAAATAATGGATATAAAATGAGTTTATATATATTTGCATGGTTTGGATTTACCTTAAATTGGAATTTATGAAGCTACCCATGGCTTTTTCCTTTGAAATCCTCTACTTTTTCCTTCCTTCAACCCACCTTTTCCTCTAATTTTTCCTTCGCCCACTACCTGTGTGATTCTAAAATGGAAACAAAATCTTTATTTGCATGCTAGGGTGGAGGCATTATGGCATAGCCGCCAGCCACTACACAAAATTCAAATTTTTCCTTTACATTCGTGGCAGGAATTACTGCTACCTTCGTAGTCATTCTTAATTATCAACCCAATATTAGTATGCTATCAGTTATCATTTGAATTCAACACATATAGAGTAGGATTTAACAGTTCATATCCAGAAATCAGGTTGAGAAGGAAGAACAGAGATAGAAGAGCAAATTTAGACTTTGACCCTCTGAAAAAGCAAAGTAGGATTGATATGCCACTTCTAGTGTATGAGTCCTAGTACAAGACTTTTTCTAGATTTCAAGAGTTCTAGACTGATCACTACTAGATTTTTGTTCCTGCCCAGAAACCTTAATCTGGGACTAAATCACCTAGCTTGGTGTATGAGTCTCAATGAGCATTAAATTCAACATTTTCAGCATTTTAGACCTTGTTCTAAGCACATTCAAGTTTCCATGTGCACCTCTTTGTTTTCTCAAATTTTTGTTTTGTTTTGCATTCATTTCTAGGTCATTTACTTAAATCTTGCACATCATTAAGTTTCATCATTAGGTTTTGCATGTTACTTGTCTTTCCAAGCCCTAGCTTGGTGGTGAACCCCCTTTTAGTCCTTGATCATACCCTAGGACACCCTATTGCAGATCTCTTTCTCTCATTCTATCATTGGATTGAGATCTCTAAGGTATCCTTGAGTGAAACTTGAGTGAAATAGGCCCTAAACCCTAGTGTTCCATCTCCTATAAGGTGGAGCGCCTTATTTCCATTGTTTAAGTCCTTAGAAGCCTCCCATCTAACAATCATCTCATCAAGCATTGTCGAGCTCTTCTTGAATCCTTTATTTTCCCATATCCGATCTCAAAGTTACAATCTCTTGTTCAAGCTTTGAACTTTCCTTAGATTTATCTTTTAGTTTGGCATTTAGACAGTCTTCAAGTATTTTTCCTTCTTCAACCTACACTTTCAAATTGGTGATAGTCTCATTTGATTGCTTGAGATTTTTTGTTTCTTTGAGTCTTTTTGTAGCTTTCTCGAGTTTCTCTCTCAACTTCTTAATGCATTCATCTACATCACTAAGATCCTTTTTTAGATCTATGTTCTTAGCTTCTTCTTTATCCGAGTCTTCAAGAGCCGACTTGAGTTCATCTTCCATGTCAACTTCACAATCTGTAATGAACCGGACCAAATTTTTTCAATTCTCAAATTACAATCAGCAATGCAACACACCCGTTAGGGTTAGATAAATCAAACCAGCAGTTACAATATAACTCTTTGCCAAGAATGCGCACTCAATCTCAACAAGAGAGAGGCTGTCATATGGCAAGAGGATCGTCAGTACATTAATCAGAACTGCAACTGGAAGTAACTCTAACCAAGAATGTGTCCAAGATGGACGAGCATATGGTCAGAGGATCTCTACCACTACAAATGTTGAAAGTAAACTCAACACCCAGAATGTGCTTTCAAACCCGGAGTGGGAATGGAGCTACCATAGGGCGGAGATGTACGATATTACAATGCAAATCAAGTAAATAGGCGGCAAGCCAGCCTCTTCCACTTATTCAGTGGGCAATTACAAACATGATAAGCAAAACTGAGAGAAATGCTGACAGTACTACTGTTCAGCTTACAATGAGAAGTAGAATGCCTGCAAGATCAAGGATTTAAGCTCTACAAGTTGCTGCAATAGTAAAGATGTCATCCACTAGGTCAATAATGAATTCCTAACACCCGTCCTTCGCTAATATGCAATTTTCTCAAGTCTGATCTGACAGACCAGCAACATGAATTACAGAACCAGCAATACATAAACTCAATGAAAAGCTCACAACTCACTCATTTCTCACTCAAATTACATGAAAACTGATGCAAAATACTCTTAAAATGATGGCGCCTAGTTTAGTAATGAAAAAGGGCAGCTAAAAGTGGCTATTAATTAATGGCACGGATCCCAAAGCACTCCAGAAAGTAGGGCTTTCAAGGAATGACGAATTTGCTTTATAAAATCAGAAACTTCATTAAAAATTCCACAAATTTGCAAGTATGGTCGCCCCAAGTAGAGAAGATGATAAGACCAACACCCAGAACAATATCTTTTTTTATTTTTGATATATGAATGAAACTTCGAATCAGCTATGATATTCAGCAACATCCAGAATATGACAGAAATGCAAGTACTCAGCTACAAAATGCAAGATCATCAAAACAATGCAAAACCTCACTACAAATTCACTCAAAACAAGCAAACCTCTCTACTAGGTGCTATCTCTCAAGCACGAAGTCGAGCCCAAGCTAGGAGGCATTCATTCCTCGAAGCAATCCAGCAACCATTTCGGCAGCATAACAATACTCAAGATATCAGATGATGAAAAAGAAGACCAAGACCTCCTTTTATAAACTTGTGATGACTTTCCAGAAGCTTCTAGAAACCCTAACTTTCAAATTTGAACTGTCTTCTTTTCCCTCCAATTTGGGCGCCCCCTTTCTCAAGGTTTAATTTAACTTTATTTTAAAATATTTTCCTTCATAAAAAGGCGTCCTTTTCTCCAAGTAATATTTTGAACTTTAAAATATAATAATTCACCTCAATGAGGCGTCCACCCATAAAGCCCACCTTTTAAAACAACTTAAAGTTCAATCACTAGGCTAAGGGGGGGGTCAACAATAAAATATAACATTAAAATATGACTTTATTTAAATAATCTGAACTTATCTCTCCAAATGTGTCCCAAAGCCAAAATGAACAAGCCAACTAAATTGACTGAAGAAGAAAGCCAACTGATCAGGGGCCAACATGTCAACTGCCAAAAATAGAATTTACTAAAAATAGTAAATTCGGAAAGTCGCTCGGATCAAACTGCATGCGACACCATTGCGAAGCCTTCTGAAAACCCAGAAAGAATCCGCACTCCAAAATCCCAAACTCCAAGATGTAGCTGTCATAACTTACTAAAAATAGTAAGTTCGGAAAGGTTGCCCGACGCAGTTGCAAGTCATACCTCTGCGAAGTTCTCTGAAAACCCAGAAGGAATCCAGAATCCAAACAACCAAACTCCAACAAGCAAAACCCTGAATCATCAAGAGAACCCATCAAACAGTCGGAAACCCTAATTCTGCCACTGACCAACCGACAACACACTGGGAATAGGCTACCAATCACTGAAAAGTGAAGTGTTAAAAACGGGGACATTACACAATCTTTGTCAGTAAACCCATCAAGGATTATCTCTTCCAGGGGAATAGGATACCTTTTTGTAGCCATGTGTTCAACCTCCAAGATCTACCTCAATGATCAAGCCAACTGAAGGAACCTGGATCTGATACCAATTATTGAACACTCGAAATACTGAGAGGGGGGTGAATCAGTATTCATTGAAATTCATTAACTTCATCAACTTAAATATCATTCAATGTATCACATTAAAATTGCAGTAATAGAAATGAATATAAAAAGCATGCATCACATTAAAGAATACTAGATTTTACGTGGAAAACCCAAAAAGGGAAAAACCACGGTGAGGATTAGCTCACAATATATTATAACCAGTTATAAGATATTACATAATGACTCATTTCTAGGAAGACTCATTGTTCGAAGGACTCACTGTCTAGAGAATATAAGAAATGGCTCACTACCATGATAGAAAAGAGGGTGGCTCACTGCCAGAGATTTGAACTGATATAATGCATCTACAATATGTTGAAGACAGTTCCAATTAAGCCTTATAAATTGACTCGACACACTTCATGCTTCTCCACTTATCAACCTCTTCACACTCTTCTCTACTTCAAATATCACACACTTAAATATATTGCATCTCATACACACATCACACATCTCATACCACACTTCACACAATGAATTAACCTTATATATATACCACTTCCAACACAAACATAAATTAGGTCGGCCTAATTGATGTATTGTGCATCCTCGTAATTTTCCAGCTTAAAACACCAACACACACAACCCAAAACATATACATAATCAAGATAGGTTGGCATGGCCTATAATTACACTCATAAATCTAATCTATACAACCTTTAATTCTGCATGACCTCAAACCCTTTAGGTCAGCACCACTGATGAAGCAACAATGGAATGAACGAACTGTTCATTCACAACCTAACACACAAACCTCCAAAACTTGTTACTTGGATCGCACATACTTTTGACACCTATAAAAATTCCCTCAAAATTGTATATATCATAATAATCATTCGTGGTGGAATGTAGAGCATTCCAATCGGGTACTCTATCACTGTAACTTTTCCATATCTAGAACGATACTCTATCAACTCCTACTTCAACTGCGGAGGGATTCAAGATGTGAAACCTTGGTTTTAGATTCCTCCAACATACACAAAAATTAACTTAGAACCACATAATTATATTCTTCATGGTGGAGAATTATAGACCATAAAACAAGTTCTCTAAACACTAAAAACTGCATTCTAGACTCAAGAAATTCTACAAACATTTGGTCTATTTCGGATCAACAAAACTGCATCTATATAATGGGTTGCCATCACTAAATTCAATCATGTTCATCAGACATCAACTATACATCAATCTTTACATCAATGACAACACCATAGTAACATCATCTACCATACATCCACCAATCTTCTCAACAACAAACAAAACTTCCAATAGAATCTATAGAAATATGACCCATAACGATCCCACCAATGGTGTCTTGGTCAATACCATAACCATCATCATAGGGATTATAATTTTGGTTTTTAACAAGACTATCATCATCATCATAAGTATCATATTTTATTTGCTTAGCAAGATTGTCATCATCATCATAAATAACGAGGGTGTTCTCATAATGGTTATAATGATAAAAGTCGTATAATTAAAATAGATTGATTATCACCATGTCTCATGTGTTAGGATTTTAGATTAAGTCATGGCTTTTTGAATGAGATGATAAAATCAAGATTTAATGATACTTGTTTTAAGTTATGATTTGGGTTTTAATTGTTTGAATGATTGGATTTGGATAATTTGGATGATTTAGGTTTTGGATGACCCTAGGATTGAGATTGATTTTGGAGGATCAAGGATGGAATTTTGAATTGAGTGATGATTGAGGAAAATGATTGAACTTTGGATTAAGGTTGGGTTGATTGAGCTTTTATGTTTGGTCTCGTGGGATAGGAATTTTTGGGTCAAGGTAACGTGATGGTGATTGGGATTGGAATGATAAAGATTTATTGAATTTAGATTGTTGATTATTTGTATTAAAAGGGATAATAAATCCCAAAGGGTGTTTATGAGGCGATTTCCTTAATATTTGGGATGATTTTTGGGATGACGTGGATAGGATATTAGTCCCTAAGGATGATTAAGTGTACTAAATATAGATTAGATGATTTGATATAAGGGATTCAAATTGACTTTTAAGATCCCAATGATTTTCCTTTGAATTTTAGAGTGTGACGATTCTTAAGGGGATCAAAAAGTTGGAGTGGGGGTTGGTTTGATGTTCAAGGATGACCTAGAGATGTAAAGGATTGTATTTAATTTAATGCTTAAAACTTGTGGGATTAATTTGGATGGTGATTATGGAGTAAGACCCTAAAGATTAGGATTGACTTTATGGACTAAGGTTTCAAAGGGGTTTATTGATGTGATTCTTAGGAAATGGAATAAATTTTGTATGGATTTATGTTTGATTTGGATGGGGGATAAAGTTTGATTTGGATGGTTTAGGAATTGTTGAAGGTTTAGATTGATTTAATTTGGTATGAATGGGATATTTAGGCTTTATTTAATAGTTTAAGAATGGATTAAGGTTTGAGTTGGATTAATTGGGATAGGGAGATATGGACTAAGGTTATTATGGACTACTTTTATAACATTATTTTGAATCTTTCTTGATGAAAATATGTGATTTATTAGAATTATAAATGAATTATCGTATGCTCTATTATTGATTTATTCATGTTACATTATGAAAGACATGTTGTTTACAATATATGTACATTTTATAAAAAAACACTAAATTCTTTGAATTTGCTTAGAAAGTAGTGTATCTTCAATTTAACTCTTTTGAATATATGGCTATCATGTTGCATGGTGTGCTTATTAGCATGTAAAAATAAATAAAAAATAATGGGTTTGTATATGTATTATTGTACCAAAATTTGCATTCCATTTCATTTGTTTTGATGCACTAATTTCAAAAGGAAAATTCAAATTGAAAGATCCATCAATGCTAAAGGGTAAATCTAACTTTCTTGAAAGGATAAAAACCAAAATGAAACTATAGAGACTAAGGATGTTAACGGATCAAGGAATCAAAGGGTAAGGATGTTGCAACTATAGAGACTAAGGATAAAGGGATCAAATTCGGTGAAGTTACCCAAGGCAACCAAATTTGGCAATAATATAGCATGAGTAAAAATGATGTCATTTATAAATTATTAAAGTACAATATTGCAAGAAATCAATATATATAACATGTTATTCATCATAGCTCAACCATTATAAAGTGATTATACATTAAAAATTTATGTTTCAAATTAGGAAAATATGCACACAACGAACAAAATATATAAAATATCAATTTGTATATATAAGTGTAGAGTAATTGTGCATGCACATATACAAATTTAGTATATATGCCAACTCAAAATGATATTTACAAAATGTGGCATATGCCATCTCAAGGCCTATATACAATGTATATCTCAAATAGCTATGCCATGTCAAAAAATCCTAAACTTACGGTGGATCATCAAAATGTAGCTTCTTCATGCCACCTGATGGATGAGAAGTTGGTTCCACAATAACAATTTGAACCATAAATTAGATTAATTAGCTCAATGGTAAATAACTTAGACTATTAAATAAAAACTTATCTACTATTTTTTATAACTTTCAAAGTAATATCTAATCACTATATGAAACTATAATTTCTCAAAAATATCAACTAAATCCAAATTCAATTCTTCATTACCTCAAGCCTTTGTTTTTTGCTGACAAACGTTCAACAAATGATTGTCCCTTAGGACGATCAAGAGTCCTACCATATTGAAATGGTAGAGGATCCACATACCTGGACAAGGGAATACTCTATAAGAAGAAAAATAAATTGAAAAAAATAATATATAATTGCTGAAAAATCGACATAAACTAAACATATATCTATATATATCTAGAAACTTATATATCTACTAGATATAAATAACCATATACCTAAATCGGTGATGCAACTAGGATTGTTTGAGAAGAACTCATCATGGATGCTGGTAACATTATCTTCCTATACATTAAACATGGTAAGAATGCAAGACTATAAATGTATTTACATATAACCATAATATATTTGAAATTAACATCTAGATCACTACAATAAGTTGTATAAGTTCTAACTAAACTATTAATTCAATTAAAATTTAGTTCAATTACCTTGAATGTGACTTGTTCTACAAATGACATGACCTTTGAGGATGATCAAGTGTTTTAGTATATGACACGGTAAAAGGTGTCACATCACTCACATCTGGAGTACACTACAAAAGTAAAATAAGTTCAAGATATAAATTAGTATGTATTCAATTAACCATAATTTAAATGATATGCATACAATAAAAAGTTTTACATGTATAAAAAATTATACCATGTCTAGGACAAATTGAATGACCGAAAGAGTACCATGATGTACTTCTCTAATTTCATCCTCAGTCATCAACTGTTCATTCCCACTTAAATATACATTAGTAATGTACTATTTTCTATTACAATTTTAAATAAAATGTACTATCAAATAAATTTAAGTTTTGTCTGTACATAAGATTGTTGTTGTTGCTCATCATCTCAAATCGTGGATGGATATCCATCTATTCTTCCCTCACACATCTTTGTGCATGTAGTACATGTTGCCACCTCACCTTCTCCAGGTGTCACATCATGCACCTCATACTTAGCTATGTCTAGGGGAGGCTCGGTAGTATCTCCCATATGACCTAGACACATATGACTGCACATACTACAATGATGAGGCACACAAATATGTATAGATGTCGATGCTCTACCAACATCAATTGAACCGCCAAGAGTATCACTATCAGGTAGTTGGGAAAACTGTGAAGACTATGTAATCAAATGGCCAGTCAAAGAGTGTATGGCCAAGAGACTATGCATTGTTGCATTTGCAACAATGTTTGGATGGGCTACTCAAGGTGGGGGAGGAATATGAGGAGGGAGAACATATGGAACTTGTATCTTACACATTGCCCCATGTCTATCTTGGGGCATTTCCATACCTACTCCCTGAAAATGCCTAAAATCGAAATAGTTCACATGTTTTCCTAAAAAAAACTTTGCATACAATTTGTGGAGAAAATAAAAAGGGACATTGAGATATTTGTTGGGTGGTTTATCAAACACCATCCACCAACAATCCCAAAAGTTTCTTGTTATGCCCCAATGTGTGCACCATTTTATGGAAAATTTGGGTTTATGTAAAGCAACAGGTTGTCCAATTTTTGGATTCACAAAATATTGGGCTATTTCGACTTTAGATATTTCTAATTTTTTAGCCTCGTCATTGCTCAAAACATTACCATATTGCAATATTTTCATTTCTCTCCTATCAAAATGAAGTATGTTGCCTTGTGATGTCTTTCACATGACTTATTATGGTCTCTATATTAGGTGTTATTGAATACAAATGAGGGTGGTGATGTAACTCTTAGTAATATTCTTCAATTCAATCACATTTATCTCAATTAAATCCTGAATTGAAGGAGGATTTGGTGGAGAGTTTTCTCTATCAATTTCTTCTACCATGTTGACTGATAATCAAGTATTGAGTATATCAACTCTCAAGCCAAGTTATTGCATATGTATACTAAATGGATCTCATTTATGTAAAGCTATAAATATTTAGTGTGGAATATGAATGTTGATAAAAGGGAGGCATCACCTATGTTTCTCAATAACCAATGAGATTTTCAAGTTTAAATAAATAGAGAATATGCAACTCATCCCTATTTCAACAAAATTATAAATGCTTATTGGCAAATGGATTTATATTTAAAGAAATCTAATTTTATATTTCCACAAGGTTTAGGAGGGAAAAAAAATTCAGGGAAGCGCATTAGGGGGACACTTGAGAAGGGACAAAACATCTTGGTAAATGGAAATATTTTTTGGACTCAACTTAGAAAAGATGCAGATAGGTTTATTTCTATATGTAGAGTTTGTCAAGTATCTAAAGGGGGACAATAAAACACGATTTTGTATAAACCATTACCAATGCTTAGGGGATAATGGATTAACATTTAATGGATTTTGTGTTGGGGCTACCTTGCACTAAAAAAGGTGATGATTTTACTTTTGTTTTTGTGGACCTATTATCAAAGATGGCTCAAATAATCTCATGAAAAAAACCATTGATGTAAGTAAGATTGTTGATTTATTTTTTAAAGAGGTTGTCTACTTGTATGGATTGCCTAAGACTCTCACTAGTGATTGGGATACAAGATTTGTGAGTCATTTTTGAAGGAATTTGTAGAGAAATCTTGATAGCAAACTATAGTATAGTTCAACTTATCACCCTTAGATGGATATGCAAATGTGGACCTAGTAAACAAGAGCTTGGGTAATTTACTTTGATGCCTAGTCAATGACAATCCAAGGTAGAGGGATCATGTTGTGGCACACAAGTTTGCTATCAATTATAACATTAATAGGTCTACTAATAAATATCCCTTCTAGGCTATTTTTGGAATGATTTCATTAACCTTCTCAAAGGGAAATAAATTAGCCAAGATGTGATGAACTTTGTGAGGTATATCCATGATGTCAAACAATAGGTGAAGCATTAGTTCCAACTAACTAGTAAATAATATAAAATAAATACAAACTTACATCAAAGAAAAGGGGTGTATCAAAAGGGTGAGAAAATCATGTTTACTTATATAAAGAGTGATTTTCTCAAGGCACTTTCAACCAGTTCAATTAGAAGAAAATTGTCTCTTATAAAAAACCATAATATATTTGCTAAAATACTTTGATAAATCCTATATTTTAATTTCATAGATCTTTACCCCTACATTTAAGGTAGTGAAGAAGTTCGAGATGAGAATATATTAGGAGATTCGATTAGTCATTTACCACAAAAATGGGAGCGCATTAAAAAGATAGCTAACACTAAGGTTTGTGCTAAAATATCTAAGAGTTATAGGATGTGTTTAGTAAAATGGCTCAAATAACCTAACTCCTACAATACTTGGGTCACCAAAGAAGAACTCATGAAATTTACCAAATTAGGTCCATCTAAACCATGAGGTTTAGACTCTTTTTACAAGATGGGGAGTATGATGTAACTACCCTTTAATGTTGGGGCTCCCACTACTTTACATTCATTTTAGGTTTAGATATTTATGGAATTTTGATTGTAGCTAACCCATTAGCTTTTGTATAGTCTTTTACTTATTTTAAACTATTTTAACTTCTAGTTTTGTTTTATTTAGGGAGCATGTGTTTCTATTAACAAAGTGATCTTGCTATTAGTATTAAAAAACTCAACAAATAAAGGATGTGAAGAGCTCAACAATTGACCTTCTTTTATTACCATGTTGGTTTTTGTATAATTGAAATATATTAGATTATAAAGTAGAGAACCAATTGAGTGTTTGAATGACTCATTATGTTATGTAGTTATGTGGTTTAATTTTGATTTATTATATTGTGTAGTCCTTTAGTGGTTTTACTATTTTAACTTTTAGTTTTGTTTTATTTAGAGGGTGTGATTTACTATTGAGGGAGTGGTATTACTATTGGTGTTTATAAAACCTAGTACATAAAGGATGAGAAGAGCTCAAGAATTAGCCCTATTCTGAGAGTATCCATTGGAATGGACTAGAGTACATAATAGAGAATCAATGAAGTGTTTGCATAATTCAATATTTTATGCATTTTTGTGGCTATGTTTTGATTAATTATGTTGTATTATTTGGTTTTCTATTTAATGGATTCATTATTAGTTGGGTTAGAGTATGGACTTATATCAATAAAAGGTTATTTACGTCACATACACTTTTTTTTTTTCTACCATTCCCATGTGACCACATAATAGACTTAACAATCATTCAATGCGTCTCAACTTTGAAATTGCCAAAAAACCAATGAAAAATATAATAGATGATGAATACAAACAAAACCTTCAAACAAATGTATGCTCTAGCAACCAAGGATAACAAATGACCTTGCCATTTCATGTTATTTTTCTCATTGCATGATAAACCCAATCCCACATATCTTTAAGAGAAGGTCCCATAGCAAAAGGAATACTAAGATATCAAACAATGCCATTAGCTCCCCTTAGTCCCAATTAATTTTTAAAGTAACGTAGAAGGATCAAAGTACCAACTAAGTATAATCGATTCACTAGAAGAAATATTTGAGTTAGAGACCAAATAGTGGACATTGAACCTCTCTAACATATTATTGAAATTACTCTCTTAAAAATAAGAAACAAGCTTATCACCAAATTGTATGTTCAACATCTCATTATTATTATGTAGAACAAAACCTTTAATATGAGGAATAATTTAGTGCGTCTAAGAATATATTATAATTCTTCAAAGACAATCACAAAAGAGAAGGTGCAAGAGGGCAACTTTATTTGATAGACTTATGTAGAAGAAAATACTTAGTCATTGACTGTCTACTTATATGAAAATATTCTTAATGAGAATTTCCACCACTTTACAAAATTTACGGGAAAACCCCCTTGCATTAATTATCATCAAAATGAAGACCACTCAATCTTATGGTATGATTTCTTATAATCTAAAATAATTATAAATCATTTTATAACCAAATCTCTGACCCAATATAAACCTTTTAATAAATCAAATTTAAATAGAAGGAACAAACCTCAATCTGATAGCCAATGCCTTCGCTATGATTTTGTTTGATTCAATAAAAAAAAAAAATCCCACTTCAATAAAAAAAAAATCACACCTCCAATTTTTTTATCAATATTTTGTTACTTTAATAGTAACTCTATTGATTTACTCAAGAGTTCCTACGGTAATAACTTTCTCATAAACATGACGTAAATCTGGTACAATCCCCTCAATTTTTTTTAAATTTTTTATTTTTATTTGGGAGTCCAGCCACCCAAGGATTTCCCATTCTTGGGAGGATTTTATTACTATAGATAGATATATCCTCCAAGAAAATTCTTTAATAGATATCACATAATTCAATACATCGGAAACCAACACATATGAAAACTTAGCAGCTTACAATGTAAAGTACAATCCGCTTCAAGGGGGAGATCCAACGGTAAGTCCTTTCGGGGGAATATAATGGGAAAAGAAATAAGTTTTAGAGTTGAAAGGCATGAAGCTGCAGTTGAGGTGATAGAGAGCTCTTCTTTCAAGTTACAGTGCGCGAGTTAATCGTACAAGTAGAATGGGTTTTGTTGAGTGGCAATTGTCAACATCCCGCGCTCCACTAAATGCTAGGTGGGGTCTGTGTTTTGACGCTTTTGCTTTTGGTGTGAAATGAAAGAATGAAGACGAGGGTGAAGCGCAGCGCAGAGCAATGATTTGGTTGCCTCACCCTTCTTTCATGTCAAATGTGTGCCGCGTAAATGCCAGGCAGGGGGAGCCCGCCTCTCCGTTAATCCCTCCCGCGCAGTCTCACTTCCAGTGCCAATGCCAATGCCAATGCCAATGCTCCTCTCCCTCTACTCCTCGCTTCAACTTCCTTCATGCCCATGACCAGCAGCAGCAGCAGCACCATCACCATTAGCATTGCCTTTAGCACCACCGCCTTCACACCATGGGCTGCGCTTATGCCAAGCAGTCATCAGCTGCTGCCTGCAACAGATCATCCTCATCATCATCATCATCATCATCATCACCACCGCCGCCATCACCACCACCACCCCCAAAGAGTGCATTGGTAGAGACTGCCAATGGGAGTGGAAGGCATGATAATGATCCTCATGCCATGGTAAAATGGAAGTGGAGCAATAGAGAGGCGGAGCAGGTAGCAGCTGGGTGGCCTTCATGGTTGACTGCTGTGGCTGCCGAAGCAATTCAGGGGTGGATTCCTCGCAGGGCTGACGCTTTTCAGAAGCTTGATAAGGTCGATCTTTTATTCTCATCCTTTAACATTCTCATGGGTTTAATATATTCTTGTCTTTGCAGACAGTCAAATTCATGGATACAGTTTAATGTTATAAAATCTGCTTAAAGGACGGCGTGTGGTCTGCTTTTCAGAAAGGACAAACAAATCATTTTATCCTGTATTTATCTTTTCCGGATGGGGCCAGATGACTGGCCCGGTTGTTGGATTTCTTTTTATAGAAGCTTAAATAGATCTTCTTTTGGAGAACTAATTGAACCATAAATTTAGATTTCTACAAGATTAGGAAACTTGAATGCTCTCAATGGCTTTTGAATTTTTTCTTAGCTCACATTTCTCTCCTGTGGAACTGAAGTATTTGTCACTAGGGACAAACAATTGTAATTCTTCATTGTTTGCTACTCCACAAACCCTGCACAAACAGAATGAATTTATATATTTGATTTGTGTTCGTGAAATCCCGAATGTATGAGATCTTCTCCTTTTCCAGGAAACTTAAGACACTAACTGTTTGGGTAGTTTTGAAAATAAGCTAAAATAGGAATTTTTGTGCTAAAAAAGAAGATATATTTTCACTGTTTATGAAAAACAGGGCAATGAGCAAAAGTAATCTTCCCTTTCTCAAGAATGTCAGAGAGTGCAATTTCCTTTTGCAGAAAATTAAATAATAAACTTGTCTACAGAAACCCAATTAACTCCTAACTCTTACTTCGATTTTAATAAATAACCCAACTAATGCCTACACCCTTTCATGTACAGAGAGGAAAGAATGTAAGTTGTAACAATTTGTTTTTTCCCCAGGAAAGCTAATGCGTGTTTTTAAATGCCCGAGACCAAACAACAAATTCAGGCTTTTCAAAAGTCAAATAAACAAAATTATCTGTTAAGTTATATTATTATTCCAATTGTAGATATTATGATCCAAAAATTAGTTGGTTAATAGTTTAATGTGGTTGGGTAGTTTTTATTTATTGACAAGTACTTGGAAGTTACCCAGAAGGATGGCTTTATAAGTTAAGTTTATAATATAATTATAACCTCTGCATGATAATTTTATGTGTTCCTTTATATCATTTGCAGTATAAATCTCTATTATTATTTCATGTTTTTCTGGTCCCGGATTCTAACAGTCATATCGAAGCCTATGGTAGAGAACAATATGGAAGGAGGTTTAAAATATTAGAGTTATGCAGTCAGTAGCAGCAGGCAATTGGAAAAAACCAGTAGAATCGATCTATGTCTGTAGTCTATGGAAGATAAGAGAATTCACAGTGAGACAATTTGCAATTCCCAGAGATTGAGAGACTTTGGGAATAAAACAATGCCTCCATTAGCATTCACTGGCTCATCCTAACATGCTGACACTGTCATTTTGGTTCCACAAAGTATGGAAAAATTATAATTAAGGTTTGACTTTGATGGGCTACTTTTGACTTTGAGTTTGACGCCATTTTTTATTGTTGAAGCAATATAATTCCCATTCTACAATAAGCAGAGTTACATGAATTATTAAATATTTGATTTATTATTTTCTTTATATTGCCTTTTTATTCTAAGATAACAAGCCAATGCCTTGATTAGAATTCGGTTTTATCAGGTGGTTTTTTGTTTGTGAAGCCATATTCACGGGAATTCACTACATTGTAACAGACTCTAGAATGATTGTTAGTGTTTTTTTCGGTTTATTCAAAATGAGGAGTTTTTTTAAGTGGTTTATTAAATCAAAAGGAGGGTGAAGGAGTTTGCCAGAAATGTATTTCTTCTAATTTTGAAGCACAGATTTTCAAATCATAGTTCACCATATTCTACTGATATACCTAGTCAATATCTGATGTTTCTGAGTGTTGCTGTTGGAAATAACATTATCTCGTTTGTTTGATGGCTCATTCTTTGTCTTTTCTGGCATAGGATTGGGACTTTACATTACCCTCAAGGTGCTGCTATTTGTTTTGTTATATTCGTTGTATTTGTCCCAGCAGAAGCTTCATCTGAATTTTATCTTGCTGTTGTTGTTCACTATATGGAAGAAGGGCAAGAAGCTATCCAACAAGAGGAAGGAAAATTAACTCGTGGTTCATTTTTTCTCACTGATGGCTTGGTCAGGGAGAATAATGGCAATTTCGGATACCAAATTTCTATCAATCACCACTATCGTTAATTCAGCATATGAAGTGTTCTTCATAATAACTGTTGCCTTAATATTCAACAAGTTAATAGACTTTGCAAAAGGCACGAACTTTATGGTACTGGCTTTCTTAACAGCAATCTTGAAAGGAATAAATGCTCACTTGTTCATTTTTTCTTCAGCAATACAAGTTCCTTTGTGGATGAATACTGGAACAATGCTAAGCATTAATATGATTAGATAGGGGTTTTTACCTTTGAAACAGCATCTCAAAAAGCAATTGGAGGACCTGAACAATGCAATTATTCATCGTCTATGACTAGATACACATGGCACAATAATAGAGATTTACATTGCCATCGATATAAAGGAACACATCAACTATATTATGCAGCGGCTATAATTTACATTACAAACTTGGCTATCCTCCTGGGTAACTTTCAAGTACTTAACTACCCAACCACATTAAACAATGAACCAACCAACTTTTGGATCATAATATCGAACAAATCCCCATTGATTCAAAAGAGAAACAATAAAACATTAACTAATTTGAATCAAACACCAACAAACAACTGAGAATAACTTACTAACCATCAACTGCCTAACTATACTAAACTATTAACATATTACTAACATTTACATAACACTTAATACTTACTTACACATAAGACATTTTAAATCACAAACACCAACGTCAGCCCCAAGAGTCAAATTCTAAAATTCTTTATCATATATCTAGTGAGTGCCATTTCCTTGACATTCTGATCAACCAATCAAACGTTTTTCTTTTCTTTACTGCTTATTTTCTTTTATTTCAAAAATCCTTTTCAAATGGTTTCTCATTTGACCATTTAGCTTTGTTTTTCTTCAAGCATGGAGGAAGTGCAACTGTTTATCAAAATTATGGTGAAAAATATGTGCTTTTTTGATGTTTTAATACTTGTATGTGTTTTTTCTTGTCTAATTTAGCATTGATGTTTTACTTAGAAAAGGTATATGTTAAATCCTAAGAAGCTTGAAACATTAGGTGATGCAAATATAGCATAGATCTATTCTAAGGAAATGGGCTGGGAACTACAAATAAATTTGTTTTAGGGAGAATAGAAATAGAATAAATCATGAGGTTGTTTTCCATACCCCTAGTTAGAGGTTAACTTGTTTTGCATGATAAGTTCGTAGTTAACTTATCCTCTCCAATACAGAGAAATTATATTTGTTTTAGTCATAGTTCACATAAACTTGACTTGGACTTGGCAGACCAAAATTTTCTGACTTGGTAAAAATTCAACAACTTAACAGAATACCAAAATTTCTTAAAATAGTATAAATTTTATAATATACAGTTACAAAATGTGTCAAATGAGTCTATAAAATGTCGGGGGAGTGTTTTCTATCAGATTTGAATACAAATAGAGTACAAAATTACATCATCATGTGAATACAACCATCATTGAACTCTGATGCATTCTTCTATGATGAAACTTCTACAAGGAAAATGGTTGAACTTATCAGAATTTCATGCTTCTTGTGCACCATGCAGGGCTGCACACAACTCACCAAAGTCAGATTAATTTTATATTGAAAAGTGTTTTGTGTTGTGGCTTAGAAGAATTGGACGTTTTGCACATTGTGCAAGGCAAGGGTTCACAGAGATCTGGATTCCTCTACATTTTATTTGTTAGAAGACTACAACAAGATAAATATCCAATTAAACATTACTAGTGTATTTGATCAAGCAAGGCAGACTTTGCCTCCTTTGCACTATGCAAAGGTGCATTGAGAGCCTGATTACCCAACCCACAGCAAAGAAAAGTTTGAAAAGGCAAATAAAAAGAAAATAATTCCATGCATGGGCTCCGTTGGCTTTTATTATCACAATCACCATTCTTCCTGCCATGCTCAAATGCTGTGCGAGCTTCAGCTGTGGGAATTTAGGGCTTAAATAGGAAAAAAAAAAAAACACAGCATTTTTGCAGTGTGAAAATTGCATCTGAAACATGTTTATGTGTACAGACAACATATTTTGAGTTTTAGGGTTGGACTCACTGAGTACTTGAGCGAGTTTGGCCCTAAAACCTGCCCAGTAATATGAAGTCCCCAGTTGCAAGTTTAAACTGTGAAAACTTAGCCTGCAAAAAATCTGCAAGTATTTGCTGACTTGCCTTGTACTCTATGGGTTTTCCAACTATGGTTTTGGTTATGTATGGTTGCATTTCATGCATGTTAGTTGCAATTCATGTGTGCTCTTAACGTATTCATGCATGCTCTTAACATAGCCATGTTAAGATAGAAGGTAGTTTATTTAGGGAAGTAGAACAAATAATCTTATGGAAAACTAGTATTGTTAAAGGTAGCTTATTTAGGGAAGTAGAACAAATAAACTCATGGAAAACTAGGTTTGTTAAAGGTAATTTCAGAGTGCTTTATGATGATATTTGTAGGGAAGTTTTTCTTGTCTATAAGTATGTTGAGATTTATCGGAATTAAGGATTATTGATTTGTGAGAGTTGAAATTGTGAGATATGGTTGAAGCAACATGTCCACATAGGTGATTGATTTTCTTTGAAATTCAGGGTGGCTCACCTGTGGACTTTGGGCATTGGTTGCAATCAATTCAGAGATTGAGTGCCTTAATTCTGCTTTCAAATACCTTTTATCCAGCACTCTTAAAAAATAGTATTTCAGATTTTTAAGGAAATTTTCATTTCCAAAATTGTGAGTTTAAAAAAATTCATTTGATTCATTTCAGTGGTATCAGAGCTGCAAATTACAGATTTTCAGATTTCAAGATTTCAGGCTTTACACTACCAGGTAAGGTACCTCTTGGGCATATCTTGAGTTCTATCGTTACTGGTCCTAGCAAAGTATGTTTCGGCACATATGTAACTGTCAAATGAAAATCATAATAAAAACTTTAAAAAAGCAAAGATGAAAAAATTTAAAAACACAGTAAAAAGGAAAAAGGTAAAATACTTAAAACTTTTATGTAGGACCCACATAGTAGAGCTATGGAAATTGCACTGTCACTTGTCCTACTGCATCTGGTTATAATGAATCAATTGCTGATTTGGACACATGATGAAGAGCAATATGATGATTTGTTCATGTAGCTCTTGAATTTGGCTATGACCATTGACCAATGCCTCTTCGAGCTTTTAGGATGGAGTGACAGGGCATGGTTTTGTGGACGGCAAAACTTTCCCTGTATATTGGGGATGGCAAATAATAAATATATGATTTTAATGTTTTTTTTGATTGGTAAATTGAGGGGTCTATTGAGGCACTCACCTTTTGCAAAGCTGACCAAACTAGGTTAAAATTACAAACAGCAGATCTAAACATCAAGAAAGTACTCAAAGCCAAAACACTATGCCCAAGCTGCATTAAAACTGCAGCAAACTTAAGACATGCTGCTTAACCTATGGGCCTTAGGCAGAGACCTGTAACCACCTCCTTTTTCTGAAACTGTAATCCAATCCTCCAAATAGACTACAATTAATGTTTGATTTTTTTTCAGACGAAGTATCATGGGCCTATTGGGGTCCATGATAAAAGGAACTTGAGAATCATAAACAGCCCAAGAATAATCCAGTACCAACAAGATTAAACTAACATCACTTAAAAACTAGTACAAGAAATGACTCCTAAAACAAATCTAATAACCACCATCAAAGACTAGCTTCAAGCTTCCATAATAATTCTCTAACAAGAGAGGAGGGAGTCTAATGTGTATTGGGCTCCACCTCACATTTCCTGAGCCTAAATCTGCAGTTTCTCTGCATCTGTTTTTCTGCTCTTTCATTTCTTGAAACTGCAACTAGGTATCATGATTTTTATAGAATGGATGCCACCCAGGTTATGCCAGCTCTTGATTAGACGACCAATCTTGGATCAAACAGTCACCTAATTCATCCTCATGTTTTTCCTTGTTTAAATTTTCCTGCCCTTTTGAAACTATCACACCTGATAACTCCTCGTAATATTTGAATTTTTAAGGTACAAATAAATTTAAAATATGAAACTAAAAGTAGCTGAAATTCTACAAAGTAAGTCCAATCCATTTCTTCTGCAATGACAATTCATTGATCCAATAATCCATTTGAAATTCATAATATGATTTCATTTCATCATTCAAAATTACAAGTGCAAGATTCAGAAGTTGGAGCTGAGAAACACAACCGTGAGGGACATCAAAATCCCAACATATGAATACATAACTGTATGAAACAAGAAGCTTCGAAATTGGAGTCATCATCTGATGGAGATCTCAAGGACTACTCCTAAGTACTAATCACTAGAACTGCTAGACTCAAATTCCTCTTGCAATAGGAACCCAACTAATCCTGGTTGCACATCTTGGTTCTCATCTATCTACCTGAGTGCCTTGGTCTCTACATCCTACTATTTCTTTGGGATTGTCTTGTACTCATTTGTCCTGTGTTCAATGAGTTGCAAGGCATTGTTCACAATAACAGCCTTCTCAGTATCCTAGAGGTTAGTTTGTTTACTCTTAACAGAGTGGGTAAATTTATGTGTTGAACAATTCCTCTCAGCAGTGGAGAAACTAGAAATTTGCAAGAGGAGGCAAATGGAGAATGTACCCAGCAATCTTGGAGGTCCATAGTGTAACCATTGGCTAACTGGGATATCTAGTGCCCAACTGAGTCTATCTTTGCTGAACTCTTGTAACCACAAAGTTCTGTAAATTGGATCCACTCAACTCCTACTTTTAAAGCTTCATCTACACCATTCAGTTTCCTGAGGGCCTTCATGAAGCCCTTCTTGACCTCCTTGTTATAAGTGGGGACAGCTCTACCTGGCCTCTTGACGTACTATTTTAGATTCACTGCCTATGTGACCATGTGTAAAGGCCTTTTCAACTTCTCCCATCTTTGCTGAATGATGGATTAACATGCTTGTGGTGGAACTCTAGGGTGGGGTCTCTCCAAGTTCAACAATCATGGCCCTCATCTGGCCAAGCATGCTATTTATATGCTTATAGATCACCTTGAGGTTGTATGCTTATAGATCTCCCCAAGTTTGTGATTGCTAGAATCCGTATTTTTGCTGATGGTGAAAATAGGAGATATAATAGATGTTATCTCACATCTGACCAAAATGTGTAATTGATCAAACTCCTTCACCCTTTAACCTTGCTCATGTTGGACTCCCTCTACCTAGTCCACCCCTTTGTCATGACCATTAGTTGCAAAGGCTTTTGCAACTCAAGCATCCTCTCCAATAAAATGAGGCAGGATGCAAACCTAGTTCCCATTGGCTTAAGTAATTCCTTACTTGAAAAGGATTGAAAGAGGGCCATCGAAGTGTGTGTTGGTACTCTATGAAACTTAACTTTCATGCTGCTTCTTGTCTGTTTTGTCTTCAATCAATCATCTTTTGTGTATTAATCGAAGTCAATTATAGGATTCCTTTGTTAGGCTGCAAAGTCATATTGTCACGATCTTGTGTATTGACTAACAACTCTTGTAGGATATTCAAGTTTGCATAATTCCAGTATAACAATTTATGAAGGTCCTCATTGATAGTGGCTGTGACGAAAGGGGAAGTATGAAATGTCTAAGGCATGAAATTTTGGGAGAAATTGAAGGAGTCTTGGTGCACTTTTCCCTTGGCAAAGCCATTGCCAACGCATTCTTTAGATGGCAAAACCATAGTTTTATTGCTTACTAAGTACTTGTCAGTTTTTTTAGTACTGAGTTTTTCAGAGTAAATTCGTGATTCATTGCTGTTGAGTTTTCCACAATTTTCTGCTGAGTTTCAATTGAGTTGCAGCCGACTACTCAATGAGTCTATGGGATATTCTTGGTTCATGTAAAAAAAAAGTCTGGATGCAGAAAAAATGTGATTTTCACAATAAAAACCACATGTTTTTTTGCCTTTGTAAGACCTTCATTACACCAGCATTTTAGCATTCTTGTGCAAATTGGAGTGAAAATACATGGTTGTTGAAAATGATGTGCACCATGAAGGTTTGTATGGTCTTGAAGGCCTTCATTTGGGCTTGGTGTCAAGGGCTCCTTCCCTCGACCCTGCCTTGTACTGTGATAGAGAGTGGGTCAGGGGTACTGCTCACAGACCCCACAAGGGACACTGCTTCTAGACCCCATGAGGGGTGCTGCCTCCAAAACCCTGCTAGACACATTTGATACATTTTGTAGCTATATTTTGCATAATTTATATTTTTTTGAGAAATTTAAGTATTTTTTAAGTTGCTGAGTTTTGCCAAGTCAGATTTTTTTTGGTTTGCTGAGTCTAAGTATGTGAACCATCGGCAAAACCATAAGTAATCTCTGCTATTGGACATTTTGGATGGTTAAGCCAATGGCATCTCCACCTAACACTCAAATACAAAGGAGGCACATCTTTTGAGTGGCAATAGCACTGTTTTCTTTTGCCAGCAGAACTTGAAAATTGGCAAAGTACCAAGTGAAAGTGTGCCCAGATTTTATGGATTTCAGACAGCAGCAAGGGCACACTTTTTCATGCCTGCAATCAACAAAAATGATGCCTAAAAACTTGATAATAACCTTATGAATCTCTACCATAGAATTAGTCATAAATCAGTTCAAATAGGGAGCACTTTCAGCTGGCTGTAACTCAAACAAATCTCTGCCTTAAACAGAAGATAAAGGGCAAACGGTTAAGTGATTAGCACTCAGCTTAAAGGCAAGGTTCAAACCAAACAGCGGCACAGTTTTGAGAGGGTAGAACCATGATAAAACTCCACCATAGGCAGGAAAGAATGGCTATGATTTAGGTGATCTACACCTAGCATAAAGGGAGAAAATCAGTCATATGTTGGGCTCACTTTTGAGTGGTTGCAACCGTTAAAAGTTCCACCTAAGTAAGTTGAAGGTGGCTAAAACTTCGAAGAATTTGGCCCAAGTTTTAAAAGACCTAAAAGTTCCACCTAAGTAAGTTGAATGGCTATGATTTAGGTGATCTACACCTAGCATAAAAGGGAGAAAATCAGTTATATGTTGGGCTCACTTTTGAGTGGTTGCAACCGTTAAAAGTTCCACCTAAGTAAGTTGAAGGTGGCTGAAACTTCGAAGAATTTGGCCAAAGTTTTAAAAGACAGTCATAAAAGGAGGTGCACTTTTATGATGGCTTTACCTCCAAAAGTTCCTGCAAGTGAACAATTTTAATGGCCTCCCAATCTAAAAAATCCTCCAAACGCACATTAGATGGGTCAAAGCCAAGTAAGCTTCTGCCAAAACACTAAAAAGGAAGGCAGTAAGACATAGGCACATGTAATGAGTGGCTTTGCCACACTAAGTCTCCAATAGTGCACTTCTTTAAGGGCTTAGCCATGCCAATTCTCCGCCCAGCACTTAAAGGTAACATTAAAACAGATTCTGGTGCACATTTTCAATGGCTTTGCCATCCCAAATCTCTGGTAGGTGCACATTCCTAGTGGCTTTGTCACTCATTTTTTCTGCCCTGTTTCCAGTCAGAAAGGTCTCGCCTAAGTTCAAGTTGCATCCAAAGGATAAAGAGTTACCATTCTATGTTCAATTGGCTGAAAGCAAAAATCAATTTTGGGCATAGAAAGGAAGGGCTGAATGCCTAGATGAGGCAGCTATTCATCATTCAACTTTATAAACAAATTTGCCTTATGCTGTTCACAGCACAAACAAGGCTGTTTATTCAGGATTATGCAGGTTGTCAAAGAGTTTTCAGTGCCAATATGAAAGGTTTTCAGGTACAGCAGTTGTCAAGTGCAATTTTCATCACATGGTCTGCTATGACAAGGGATTTCTTCTGCGATGCTGATAAAAACAGTCATTACAGTCCTAAATTGAGTGCTCCCTGCTTTCAAGCAGTTGTCTTTCTTTTATAGTAGGCTGGATTGATCAAAGTCTGCATACCGAAACCCTAGGACAAGCAATGAAGAGGAATTCATCTTTAAGACGTCGAGTTATTGCCATCGAATTTTCAATCAAAGTATCTCTGAATTAGTGTTTCAAATTCAGAGGATTGGCATACTGACAGACTGAGGTGTTGATGAATTCACCATAGTCAGGCTTTCAGAAGCTCTGGAATGTATGCCATATTTCAGAAGATCCACTAGTTGCTTCAAGGTCACTTATTTGCAAATTTCTATTTTTAGCAATGGCCGCATTTGGTAGTGGCTTTTTTTATTTTCGTGTGATGGATATGAGTCCATTTTAGGCCTTCTTATTTTATTAATTATTGTAGGATTAATTTGCTTAAAAGTAGATTTATTTCTGCTTTTTCTGCAGATAAGGATAGGATCACTTTGAAGCAGCACTTTGGGATATTTTATGGTTATTTCTTAATTTCCAAAAAGCTATTCTTTGTAAGCCTATAAATAGGTGTCTTGGGCACATAAACTTTGAATGATAGTTGAAGCTGGGCTTATGTTGCAAAGATTTTCATTGTGTTGAAGTGATTGTATGTTTTTAATTTAATGAAGTAAATTGAAAGAAGATTACATTTAGTCTAGCTTTGTATTGGTGAAGTGTGTCTATTTAAATTATAGCTTTGAATGTAGTTTAACTCATAGTAACGAGACTCGCTAGGGCTCGGTGAGTCCCGAGTCGAGTCGACCCAGCCGAGTCTGGGGGAATTGGACTCGGCCGAGTCCGGACGAGTCCTGGCCAGACTGGCTGAGTCTAGAGGACTTGCCGAGTCCAGGCGAGTTCCGTTAGCAGGACTTGGCAGACAAGTTTGAAAAGTGCAAAAAAACCATAAAATTTAAGGTTTAAACTTGTTTTTTTTAAACTTATTGGAAGTTGTTGTATTTGTTTGTGCTTGAATAGTTTGTTTTCCTTAATATCTAAAACTCTTGTTTGCAAGGTTTGATTGTTCAAAGTCTCACATGCATTTAGGGAAAAAGTATAGGTTGCTAATAATTTCCATTCATGTAAAACTGTTTGAAATCTTGTATGGCATGCATACTTGTAAAATTTATGCATAGTTTTAGTATATGGTTAGTTTTGGGTTTAGTGAGGTTTCAAGGACCTTCCCCTTACAATTGAAAGAATGGTTTTACCCAATGTACTGTTCTGTTATCTGTTGTCTCACAAGAGACATGAAAATACTAATAGTGTGGAGATTGCATATAAATATTTAACATAACCTGTTTGACCCAAGTAATATTGCCAATTACCATGAGTGCATCATTCATTGTATGCACACAACATGGGCTCCAGTAGATGGGCTTGTAAGTATCCTCAACTAATTTCCTTGTCACACATATGATCCTTTTGCCACTACTTGTGCTACATTGAAGGACCAACCTCTCTTATGACATCTCGTAGGATGTGAAATTGAAATTTTGTATCCTTGTGCTTTCTTGAACAATCAACTAGCCTAATGTAGTGAGGCTCTTTCTTACATGTAACTATAACAGTGGGTGGTGTTTAATATTCGTCCACCCATCGATGATGATATTGTTGCCTTCATCTCCCCCACAAACAAATTCACCTTGGGTTAATTTTTGACCTAGATGGTGGTCCTCAATTTGGTCTTTTTAGGAGGCGTATAAGCTGCACCTTGCTTTGGCTTTCTTAGCCACAATCTCCTTGAAATAAGAAGAGTAAGCAACATGAAACACAATGACATTAGGAAGGAAAAATTTGCCAATGGCATCGTCTGCTACCTCTTTAGCATGTGCATTGAACATATCTACAATTGGATTGAAAGATGTGTTGGTAAGTGAATTGGTACATGTTGGCCCGCCAATAGTTATTGGGGTAAAGACCCCTCCTTAAGATGGTGAGGCTGCCTTATTGAAAATCAAAACTGAAAAATATGTACATAATATACACTTTATAAGTTTGCATGTGGGGGTTTTTGGATGGTTTTGCAAAAACTGATAAATAGAATGCTTAAAAATAAGGAAATGATATGTAGGAATGGATTCAATTCGCTTGAATTCAGACTTTAAAACTCAACACAAGTGGTTTTCAGAATTTGTAAATGAAGACTATTGTACATACTTGCAAGCTTTAAAGGAGTTTCAAGAAAGTAAATCACCAAATTCAACATAAGAAAAACGCAATGGAAAGACACAAGCTTGATTCAAAGCCGAAAACCTGCAATCTGTTATTTATCTTGCCAAAATATGAAAAGCTCAAAGTCTTTTTCTTCCCGTACAAAACTTTGCAAAAATGTTAAAAGTCCCTATATGAGTCCACTTTACTTGTATTAATACAAAAATATTTCTCGTTTATAACCGCTCAACTAATATTTGGCTGTTACAGTATAGAAGCAAATACATAAATTAAAAATACAAGAGTCCCCAACATGGGCATTTAAATTTGGCCCAAACTTTAGACTTAACAAAAATTTAAATATAAGTCTTATATTCAAACATTGCATTTCAGCCTTTAAATGGCGTTCATTTGAATGTCATTAGCATTGATTAAAGTACTCTTTGTTGGTTGTCTTACCATGAATGATCTCTTTTTTAAGCCTCTGATTCTTTTGCAAATGCAAACTCGACTTGTTTAGTATTGCCCTAAATGGTTCCTAATTGGGATCATTAGATTACCTTATAATACACATCCGTGACAATATATATGCCAAGCGATTTATCGGGCACTTCCTTTTGCTCACTTAACTTCCAAAAATCCTCACAAGAGACTTGCAACTTCATGAGCTAATTGAATCAAGTTGTATAAAATTCCAAATCCTTAGATGAGTCCTCCTTTATTGCTTTTCCAAATTGATCCTTTAGGGCATCTTTGGAATTAATCCAATCATTTTTATCGTAGAATTGACATGAGGTGCTTTGAGCCAACATGTGGGCTTCCTTCAGCTTATTCTTTCCACTCTCCAGAGTTTTTATTCTATACTTATATGCCTCCTTCCATTCTTTATGTGGGTTAAGATCTTTCCCATTAAGCACTTCTTCTAAAACAAGAATGAAGAAGTCGACCTTTGCCATTTCTAGGATTAGTGGGAAACTTTGTTTGAGAGTCTTCATTTCAACATTAATTTTCTTCTCTAAATCTTTTATAAAATTGAGTTTATCCAAATATTATGATATGGAATGAAAACATCTCCAAAGATCTTGGATCCAAGCAAAATCCATTTTTTTGTCCACGCTTTGGTGCTCCTTATAATGTTTCCAAGCTCACTTGACAAAAGTATATCCTTATTTGCAATCTTAATGGAGGGATTAGTTGTTGAGGATAACGACTCAATGTGGCCTACCACATCTGTAAGAAGTCAAACATTCTAATTTGAAGAATGAAGGTTAATTTGAGGAGAGGGAGACTTATGTATTTGTTGGGGACTTCTTAGGAGGAGAGGACAAAATGTCAATTGTAGATGTTCTTTTTGAGGGTGAGGAAGAGAAGAAATTTCAGGAGGGAGAGAAAATGTACTTGGGTTTTGAGTGCTTTCACCTTCTTGGTCTTTCCTGGAAAATATAATCTTGACCTTTGGATTCATCATCTTTATCAACTTCTTCATTTCATTTGGAGACTTGTATTCTAGTTCCTCCGCATTTGCAATCTTGTCTATAGGTACTTGTGATGTTTGAGTAGCAAGTGTAGAAGTAACTTTCTTTTGCTCGAGATGTTTTTTCTCCTTCGTTCCCTTATAGATGATTTGTTTGATTTCTTAGGCTCCTTGAATTTCATATCAAGCTAGGCTAGATTCCTCATAATCACAAGTTGTGTTTTGTCTTCATTTGACTTGAAATCTTTTATTGAACAATTGGGATTGGATTATCAATAATTTGTTGTACTTCATATATCAAGTCCACCCCTTGAATTTCATATCAAGCTAGGCTAGATTCCTCATAATCACAAGTTGTGTTTTGTCTTCATTTGACTTGAAATCTTTTATTGAACAATTGGGATTGGATTATCAATAATTTGTTGTACTTCATATATCAAGTCCACCCCATTTCCATCTTCATATATCTTTGGGCACTTTTGCAACTTTGAAGGCTTTGATTTAGAATGTAGTTAGCCTTGAGAAGTCTTGTTTTCACACTTCATGTTCATCATCACAGTAAGCCCAAAAATCTTCAATACTCGGCTTATGTGCATGGGAACATCCTATTAATCCCTCTAAATATCCTCTAGGATCAAATGATAACCTTAATTAAAATGGATGTAAAGCAACTAAAGCTATCTTTGCCTCTACCTCATTTGCATTTATGAAAGAACATGTGTACCCGCCGATGGAAATAGGAAATTGAATGCTTGGTTTGTGCTTGCTTGAAAGAAGCATAAGAGCAACAACTAACTCGTGACATAACTCTAGTGCTTGGTTTGTGCTTGCTTGTGCTACTAGAGTTATGTCACAACTAACTCGTGACTTATACATGGCATTTCTTCCAACTTTGATATATGAGAAGGTAGGGGATTATATGAACCAATTTCCCCACACAACAATTATAGTGGTGGCTTCCTTGGGCATATGTTGGTTAAGATCATTTTCAAGCATTCTAATGATAAAGAACACATCCATTATTTACCCATCTGAAATACTTTTGGCTCTTTTTTAGCTCAAGTTGAGTGTAATGTTTGTAAGCCTTTTTTTGCCCAATGTCCATTTTGCCTACTCTTTTCAATCCATGTAGTATTGCTCTTCTATTAATGTAATACACTAGGTATGAAGCCATGTAAAAGCATTTTGATTCCTTGACTTCAACTAGTTGATTATGCAGATTGCTGCTAACCAAGGTAACCCAATCAATGTATTCTTTCCTAGATAGGATCCTAACAATGAATTGGACCATCCAAGGATGAAATTCTTTTGCATTTGAATGGCCCATGATTGGATCAACAAGGTGATCATGTCATTTATCTCTTCATGAAACTTAGTCCTGTGGAGCACCCTAGGCAACTTGTTAGTGGAGATCCTTGCCTTCTTTAACCAATTTTAGTGATCATTCTCATGCATTGATCTATGTTCTCTTCAAATAATATCCTTGAAGAATTGATTGTGATGCCTACATAATTTGTGAGCCTCCAACGTTTCCTCTATGTATTTAGGCACGATTTGCAAGACAACTTGATCAATTGAGTTCCTGATTTCCTTGGTCTCAAGATTATAAAAGTTTGTACAAGTCATATCCAAGTCTAGGGATTGGACAAAAATGGGGAAAGTAGCTGCTTGAATGAGTCCTCTTTTTGCTAGGTGCCTAGCCATGGTACTAGATTTCTTGGTTTCCTCAATCCTTTCATGAAATTCTACTAAGATGACATTGGCCTAGATCTATATCAGAAATTTAGAAATTTTTGAGGTAACCTTGGAAGGAGGAATCACTGAACTTGTACTTCATCTTTGTAGGTGAAGACATAAACCTACAATTCCTTAGTTGTAAGAAAACTTGAAGAAAAATGGTTCAAAATGAGCATAAACAAACTTTTGGGGTTTTAGTGTTGGTCTGCAAGTATAGGGGAGAGTGAAAATTCCTATAGATTAGGCAAAAATGGGGTTTTGGAGTAGGAATATAGAATTGCAAATATAGGTGAGAAATCCAAGGACTTAAGAGGAGGTGGAATTTTGGAGTCTTAGAACAAATGTGAAATACTTGTGTGGATGCATGAAAGTTCTATAGTGTTGATATACGGTTACCACTAGGGTTTGGGAAAAAGTGCAACTTAATAGTGGTTGTAGGATTGCAAAAAATCTCAAGAATTCAAACACTAGGGCTCAAGTGGAGTTGGACTCAAGAGGAGGTGGGACTTAAAAGTTCTAGAGAAAGTGTGCAATACTTGTGTGGATGCACAAAAAGTTTGCAAGTTAGGTGTGCAAGGTTATTGTGGGGTTCGAGAAAAAGGTCCAACTTAGTAGTGGTTTCAAAACTGCAAAAAAACTCGGAATTTTGAAACTAGGGCTCAAGTGGAGTTTTTAAGGTCATGGGTAGATAAGCAATGTTGGTGCAACA
>VDFB02186235.1:0-14321 GCA_007258455.2 Sequoia sempervirens
AAGGATTGCATGCAATTGACTATTGAGGACACCCAAATCTTTCTTAATAAGAAGATGGAATTACAAAGATTGTGTCAACTTGATTTTTTAATCTTTGAAGTCAAATTCTAACTAGAAATCATATGTTCCCATATCTACATCATATTTTCAACTATGGTTTCAAGTGTTCCTTAAAAATATCTTATAATTTTATATACATGTGTTTGCAAGTGGTTTAAAAGGGATTTGTGGTTGTTAGTATTGTTGAGCTATTACATCATCCTTGATGTCCTATGTAATTTGTTCCTAACAATTATTCCCATCTCTAGTTTGCTTGAATAGAGAAGTTAACTATTGTACAAAACAAATACATAATAAAACATTTGATAATTACAAGCCAAAATTATGATTTATATTGTTAAACAATAGAGATTATAAGTTTTATAATGCATAAGAAGATACATTGTTCAAAGTATCATGATGACTGTGAAGTAACAGTAAATTACATAAAACATATCATTTTTAGTATTGTTCCAAAAATAAGTTAAAATGATTGACAAACTAGTTTAAAGAAATAACAACTATGTTATTATCTGTATGCATATGTTGGGAAGTCACATTGTAGAATAGGTAGCAAATTAGACTTGTGTAATCTATAAAAGGAAAAGATATATTAGAATCAGTTTGAGTAATAACAATTAAAGTAAGTTACAAGTAAAAATATTAATGACGAAATAATTTGTATACCTAAGATGATGATGCATGTGTAGTTATGTGATTCTCTTGCAAGTCAATGATTATATTGTTTTGATATAAAGTGAATGTACCTTCAATCTATAAGTCACGTACGATGAAGATAATTTTTGTCTTGTTTTCTAAATACTGTTCATAACTTGTTTGTTGAAGTTGTGGCAGCAAATGATCGAATATGTCATTTTCAAGTGAGCATTCCAAAAAAAAAAATCAAATTTTATTATGCACTTTAGAGAATGACAATATGTGTATATTGTATCTTGATTACACTTTTTGCAATGACCAATGTCATTTTTAAGTGCTCCAAAGTTAGAAAAGGTGTAATTGCATTTTGTACAAATAGGTTGGAATGGTATAGAAAAAGAATTAGCACCCTTCTCCATAAACCTATTAAATTGGTTTAAAGTAATTAAATATAATTTCAAAGAAGGGAGTTCTATTAAATTAATACTAATTGCAAGTTGATTAGAATATTAATTGCAAGTTGATAAGAATAAAATTATTTTATTAAAGAAAATTTGAATTTTACTATATCAATAACTTAAAGAGAGAAATGAGAAGTAAAATAAGAAATCACTTTGGTATGTTGAGTGAAGCAAGTTTCTTTATTTGCAAGTGGTGCAATATATGTAGACTAGGAAGTGTGAAAAACATAATCTTTTGTGTCAATCCGTTTTACATTGTTATTTCTTTCATTATTTTATTTTGTTGAAAGATTTATTTTATTATGCATTAAATAAATTTGATAAATAAAATAATAAATTATGTATTTCACTAGATAAAAGAATAATTAAATTGACATTTATTGATATATTTTTAAAATTATATAAGTTAAATTATTAAAAATAATTATAATTATATTTTTGTGTTTTAACTTTTTATAATACATTAAATAATTATAATTATAAAAACGTGAGCATGTAGCTACCTTTTTGTTCCATTAAATTAAAATATAAGTCTAAATGATTAATATATTATTTATATAATTTTAATAATAATTACCATTAATGTTCCTTAAATGATTACATAATTTTTTTATTAATATATTATAATTAATAAGTAATTTATATTTAATTTTTTTCAAGCCTACAAAATTATAGTCATTACCTGACAGTTGAAGATGAGTAATAGTACATTTGTATGTATTTTAGTAAATCTTGTATCAAGGGTTGCCAAATATGCTTACAAAGAATTCGCTGCTGTGCCTGCAAAAATAAATGCCTGGAACTGTGTTTTACTGCGTACAAAAATCTCTGCCCAAGAAGAGATTTGATATCCAAACAATGAATACCTCGCTGCAAACTTCCGGTCTGAAATAGTTTGCGTGTACGCAACTCCCTGCTCATCTCCTGCCATGAAAATTGCCTAATCACGAGGATGCAATAATCTTGGTGAACAGGGTCTCTGGTTTTGAAGTACGCTAGGTCAGTTATGAGGGGACCGAGTATTAATTTTGAATATGTAAGGAGGCTTTCTTACGGCTTTATACCATTAGATGGCAAGCGGGCAATAGGTAAGAGAAAAAGAAAATAAGAGCGAGCAGGTGGGTTTTGTATTGTGACATGAAAGTACCTTGTGGAGGTTGGACAGATGAGAGCTCTTGCAGCGAAATATCTATTGCTGATTTCATTGAACAAATAATCTTTTTGAAAGTTTATCCTTGGCGTCTGAACTCTGAGCAAAGCCGCTTTCAACAAAATATCTGTGCAATTGGATGGTGGTGGTGAACAATATGTTTTCATGCTCCTAATTCCTTATAATGTTTTCGTTGCTGAATTTTCGAACATCATTCATTATCCGACTATTCTGTAGTAGAAGCATCATAACTTCGCGTTTCTCAAAATCTTATTTATTTTTTACATCAGCTTACTTGGCAAGTCCCCTACTTATAATTAAGGTTTCAGGGTCACATCATCAAATATAATGCCACATTAGCATGTTTTTTGTCGAAGTGTCCAAAGAGACCCAAAAAGAAGTGAGACCAATACTTGTACATCCACATCATGTTTAATTGGGCATTGATGTGGCATCACATGCTTGGTTGCTTTTTTAGATCTAAGGAATACATTTCGTTTAATTATGGGTAGTCATCATCATCACTAACAACTTTAAAGTCACAATTTAGCCCAATGGGCTAGCTCAAGTGATTATTTGTTGTATAGCTTCATGTGGGAGGTCTCGAGGTCCATTTCCTTGGGCTAGCCACCTCTGTTGTGTTGGGCCCCACTTGATGTCCCCATTGGATTAGGCACTCGAAGTGGTGCCAACAGTTTACTCTGTGCCCATTCCTTGACTCACTGTGGGGTGTGCATGGAGGTTCGCCACGAAGTACATTTCTTCGAAAAAAACTTTAAAGTCACAACTATTGGTCCAATATTGTTAAAAATATTGGGCATTTTATAAACAAATGCTATCACAATTATTGGAACATGCTCAAGTAGTATTAATTCCATATATTACAAGCATGGAAACATATTTTGTTGCTTTTAAGAGAATGGCAAATAAAAGTTGGCATCAATAAATCTTTCAAGGAATGTACATTTTATCAGCTAGGTTTAGGTTTGATTGGTGTGTATGGTGAGGTTTAACATTGAAAATTTATTTGTTAGATGGTGTAAATATTGTTTGCCTATGTTGGAGCTTGGTGTAAGTCTGATTAATATTTATGGTGGATTAGCATAGTAATTTGTAACACAATTTAAGGATATTACTAAATAGTTTGATAAGTATATATATTTAAATTTTTATAAGTAGTATCTGGTTCACAAAGATATAATTAGTAATTAAATTTTAATGTGTAATGGTTATGTTGATGATGATAGTATTCATTGAGTTTAGTATATTTAGCATACAATGAGACAATTTATGAGGTTAGTTGTGAGGTCATTAAACAAGTGATATTTTGTGTGTAAATTATGTCTTTATAGTGACAAACCTATTAAGGAAGGACCAAAAATAGAACGAGTCTAACAAGTGCAAGGTTGCATTTGAGGCTCTCAAGGAGAAACTCACTACTGAACTAGTGCTTGCATTGCCAGACTTTAGTTGACCATTTGAAGTCCAAAGTGATGCTTTGGACTTTGTAGTAGGGGGAGTGCTTATGAAAGATGGGCACCCTATGGCCTATGAGTCAAGGAAACTGAAAGACAAAGAGAAGAATTGTCTAGTACATGAGAAAGAGATGATAGGGAACATCCATTGTCTTTGAACTTGGAGGCACTATATATTGGGTGTTCACACTGTGACTTCAAGACTAACAATATCTCTTCAAACTATTTCAAGACTCAGGCCAAGTTAACCCCAAAGCAAGATCGGTGGCATGAGTTCCTAGGAGGGTTCAACTATAATATCATCTATAACCTAGGTAAAAAGAATGTTGTAGCTAATGCTCTTAGTAGAAAGTCACAATTAATGGTAGTTGAGGATGTGCAAGAAGGGGCAAGTCCAGAGGAGGCCCAAGTTTCACTTTTAGTAGAGGTACTGGAGTCCATCAAGCAGGGATTGGAGAATGATCCTCAAGATGTCAAACTATAGAAACAAGCCAAAGAGGAGTGGACTCAGAAATTCAATGTCAAGGATATTGGACTCATGGTGTTCACCAAGGACCAAGTCTATGTCCCCAAGTGGAAGAGCTTGTGGAGAGACCTCATGCATGAATGTCAAGAAAACATATGGGCTCGTCATCCAAGACATAAGAGGACCCTTGCACTCTTAGAAAAGGGATTCTACTAGCGTAGAATGAGGAAGGACATAGATGAGTATGTTTGAAGTTTCCTCATCTTCTAACAAGACAAAGCGGTGAAACAATCTCTAAAAGACTTGCTTAAGCCCATGCCCGTTCCAATCAAGCCTTGGGCAAGTGTAAGTATGGACTTCACTATAGGGTTTCCTAATGTGGTCGGGTACACAAGTATAATGGTGGTAGTCGATAGGTTCTCAAAGTTTGGGATCTTTATGTCAAAGTATATGATGTTGTCGACTACTTCTACAAAAATGTGGTGACATACTAGGGCATACCTTTGAGCATAATCAATGACAAAGACCCTAGATTCACTAGAAATTTTTGGTTGAGTTTTTTGAAAACTAATGGGGACAAAGTTACTCATGTCAACCAGCCATCACCCAAAGATCGACATTAGACTGAGCAGATCAATGCAGTGTTGGATGACTACTTGAGGCACTAACTCCTCATATAGTTCTTAGTGGGTACCTAAGTGAGTGCCCAAGTGTAGTGGACCATCTCAAAGATTGGTAGGATAGAGTAGATCTAGCTTCACCATCACTTGGTTAGGGTTGCAGAGAGAGTGAAAAGGTATGCGGACTTGAGCAGGAGGGTTGTTGACTCCATGGTAGGTGACAAGGTGCTTTTGAAGTTGGACTTGGACCAATTCAAGCCTATGGGAGGGTTTAAGCCATGCACTCACAAGAAGGTTTGATGGACCTTATGAAGTTATTAACAGAGTTGGTAAAGATCTCTATAGGATAAAACTACCAGCTCATGTGAGGGTGCACAATGTGTTCCATGTGAGTCAACTTTGTCCACTTCATGAAGATTCAGTGGAACCCTATAGAAATCTTCCAACTAGAGGACCAACAAATGTATTGGACCTACAGGTTAAAACTACCATCTCACGTGAGGGTGCACAATGTGTTCCATGTGAGTCAACTTCGTCCACTTCATGAAGATTCAGTGGAACCCAATAGAAATCTTCCAACTAGAGGTTCAACAAATGTATTGGACAAGCCATATCTACAAGTGGAAGAGGTACTTGTTAAGGAGCAAAGTTTTGGTGACTATAGCTGGAGAGAATTTTTAGTTCTGTAGTGGGGCCAGGCTAGAGAGAAGGCTTCTTGGGAGAAAGCAAAAATCCTATGGAAGTTTGAAGATAAGGTGTTGGAGTTCTTAGAGGGACTCCACATTCATCAGATAAGCCCTAAAAGAGTTGGGCACACTCTCCGCATGCGTCTAAGTGGCATGGTGCCAACATTCAGGACGTCACCTATTTTTAACTAGGGGACCTAATGTAAGGGGATTGAAATGCTATCCCAAGAATGCAAAGCATGCCACCTACACTCGAGTAACAACAAGCTACTCCTTACCCCATCTTCAAGTCGAGTTGGTAAGTTGCACTTAAGACCCAAAGTGCAGCGAGAGCCAAGTTACACATTGAACAACATGGATGTCAAGTTATTCTTCAAGGGTAAATAAATAGGAACAAAATCCCTATCCAAGTGGTTGGTAAGTTCCAAAGACTAGCTCAATGTGGAGTCTACACCAAGTCAGACTTAGAAATAATCTAGACCAAGTCAAACTTGTAATGGGGGTGTACCAAGTTAGACCTGTAATGGGGACACACTAAGTCAAACTTGGCTAGAGGATGCACCTAAGATGGATCCAAAAGGACACACTAAGTCGAGCATGAAAGTGGCTGCACCAAGTTGAGCTCAACAAGCCCACATTAAGTCAAACTCGAGAGGAGGACCCAAACAAGGTCATTACAGATTTTAGATGGTTGTAAACTCCTTGAAGCCCAACATTGGATCAAATGCCTAACAAGCCTAAAGTTGGAGTATTAGCTAAACCAAATTAGAGGGTTATTGGTCATATCAAAAGTTGTAGTTTTCCCAACTTTGTGATCAACCTCCAGCTTTGGGAATCAAACTAATAGCTTATATAGGGGAATAAGAGTACCGTAGCCGCTAAATGACAAATTAGCTTTTCAATGTGATCAAAGCCCCCAAAGCAAAGAACCATATTGGAGCAATCCAAAGAGGTTCAAAACGAGCAATTTCATTTAATAACCAAAAGTGACATTGCATTGGGGTTGACCCCGTCTCAAGGAGACCTAGGCCATGTGATTGGATAAGTCGCTTTGTAGCTTGATTGGGAGACCAAGGCGCACCAACTTGGAGATCAAACATCAAAGTGCTCAAGGAGTTACAAGTTCTATAAGCTACATTAATATATATGCCCATAGGGTGACGTCATTGTGTGATTGCACCTTGAAGAGTGATTGAGGATCCAGGGGTGAGTGTTCTAAAAGAGATCTTGGTGAACTCAAGTAGATAGATACCAACACAGGGTGTTGTTTATTGTAATTGGATCTGGCACCATTCAATCAAATAAAGTTAATCTATTCACCGTACAATTTGATTTCTTATTATTGTCATCTTGGAGTGTACCTAATTAACACCGTGTTTTAAAAAGTTTCATTGTGTGACTAACCATTAGTTGCAGAAATACTTGAGTTGGATGCTAGACATAATTTGAAACCTTTGAAAAGGTTGTTCCTCAAATAAAGAGGGTTCCAATGCCACATGAAGCATGTCACTGTGACAAAAATACTATCCCAAAATCCAAATAAATGTTTACATAATAGCCAACAACCACAAAAAGAAATACTATGTTTATTAAGCGAAAGTGTTCTCTGATCGAGAGGTGGAAATGACCTGAGTACATAAAAAAGAAAGGTAAACATAACTGACGAGTAGTGGACACGACTGCCATGCATTGTGTAACTGATGGCAGTTGAAGAGTCGCCATACTAAACTGACGATAGTGGAGGAGCGGAAGAGTGCCATTAATAAAGTAGTCGCAGTGTGCAATAAATTCTTTATTTCGTTTGTTTTATATTCAGGTTCAGTGGAAAGCTTCGACCATTAGCAACCATTAGCAAAGAGAGAGAGAATTGCAGAGGTATGTTATTTTAATTTTATAGAGTTTCACTTCATAATGCAAGCTTTAGTCGTGGTATGTTATTTGATGGTTGCATATTACTGCAGATAAGATCTCCATCGAGGCCCGAGTGTCTTCAAGAGGACAGTTTATCGCAGGCCAACTTCACCATAAGCATAGCCGCTTTCTCCAAGTGATCGAGTAAGAGGATCCTTGCACCTTAATTCTTGATAAATCAGTAAGTCTTTGTGTGCTCATCTTTTTGCTTTATTTTGTGTATGTAGATCTTGCATTTGTTATATCTCGTGCGACCACATTTCACATATTTCTCTACCAGATAAAATATAATTTTTGACATAAATCTTGTATTTTTCACGCTTTGAATGATGTTCATATGCTATCGGAAAGCTCCCATTTTGGTATATGGGTGAGGATACTAGAAAACGTTGTAGAGATCTGGTTTTACACCTGCAAATTTCATTTTCCTAAAAGTTTCCAAATCCCTTTCATCGAATCCATTTTGTAGGTGCCATGTAGTCATGACGTTTAAGAGACTACTTTACCATAGTTGTCATAACAATTGGCACGATGTGGGCATAATATATGCCTTTTTTAACCAATCTGCAATGAATTTCATTTACCATAGCTGTGGCCTCCTCTTTCTATGCACTTAATTTTTCTTTCCTATCTGTCTTATGCCCACTCCTCTCGGTTGCATGCTTATCTCCTTTCTTTCTTTGAGTTGCCTTTTTTTTTCTCATTACTACACGCCATACTCTCACTTTTCTCCTTGCTACCATGCCATGTGACTCTTCTCTTCTCCTTCCATGCCTTCTATCTCCATTTTTTCTTCCCTACGGCATCTTTTTATGGCTGTGTGGATTTGGTTTTTAATGGTGCCTCTCTTTCCTAGCTGTGCACCCCTATTCACTCTCCAATCTCGTACGCAGACACTCCCAATTTTCTATATAGCTTCAATCTGCCTTTTTTGTAACTTAAAAACTTCTTGTTGGTTTTATTTATTTTTTAAAATATGCGTATGCTTATATGAATTTATCTTCCTATATTCAATCCAGCGTTTAAAAGGTTAAAAAATGTTGTTTGAAGCACACAGCTAAAGATCTGCTGAGCCATGGTAAGCTTCTGGTATGGACCAGATTTGAAGTGGGCGTCATCTCATTCACAGTAAGTTGGTCTTCCTTTTCAAAGCCCAAAAAGCTCGATCCCTTTATATGAGACCTCCGTGCTTACTTGAAAGTATCTGCGAAGATTGCATTTGCATCGAAATAATATATTTTAGACTCTGGCGTCTTCAAAATTTCAAATGGGTATGGTTGTGATAGGTGCCTGTGTACACAGCAGAAATAGCTCCCAAGCATCTGCGTAGTGCGTGGTGGCCTTGGAGCAGCAAATTAGGTACTTTTTTAGACTCTTTTTTTCTTTTTCCAATTTGGTCCAAAGTAAGCTAGATTGATTTATGATTACATAAAAATTTGAAATTTAAAATTTCAGATCACAATAACTGACTTTTTTGGTGGTGCTGAGGAGGATTTTTTGGTGGTGCTGAGGATCACAAGGACGATGGTCCATGTTGCTGCAGATGCCTCCCTAGATCTTCCTTGTCTGAGTAGAGCTTGCAATGAGGGGTGCAACTATGTTTTCCTCTACTTGCACAGCGAAACAATAGGGAGAGGATAAAGGTGCCTTTGTTTGCTTTAGGGTTGGAAGTCATAACAAACTAGGGTTCTTATTTTCCTCCTCAATTAATTGCAGACTTAATACTGTATCGAACCTCGTTAAGTTAGGTTTAAGTTAATTCAGATTTGACTTACGGTATGATAACATAACTAAACACACATGTGCAAAGAATTGTCATTCCTATTATATGTATTATGTTTTACAGATTGAAATGAAAAAAACACAAGGGTATGGCTACGTGGGGTGGAGTCCCTACCATGAGCAGGGTTGTTTGCATGCAAAAGAACAGAAATAAACTCATATGAAAAAGAGCAAAATGCTGGGATTTTAAAACAAGTCAAAGTTTGACAGCAAATAAATTGTTTACTCAATGGTTTAATAATGAGAATGCAATCAAACCACAAAAACAATTCAGGAATTTGTGAATCCTGATGATTATAGTTTGTCATGATGACATCCTGGAAGTGCGTCCGCTATATGCAATTTAAGTAAGTCACAAAAATTAGAAGGTAATAAAGCAACATGCTTGCATCAACATCATATAATTGGAAGTCCGATGCCAATGGATCATTAACTGTGATAGAAGATACATTTCAAGACAAATGTTTGAAGGACGTAACTGAGAAACATTCAGAGTTCATAAGCTACCCAGCAATGGCTAGCAAGAAGCATGGAGGAGAATATGTGCAAAGCATTTGCTTAGATCAAGCAATGTTCAAATTTCCATAAGCTATAATACATAAATCAATGTTGTTTTTGTTTTCAATGGCAATACTTCTGTCTCACCCAAATGCTGAAAAGTTTATTCAGAAAAACTGCAGATGCATTTATCCTTGTGTCGTTTCAGTACCAAAATTGAGTGCTTTTAGCATTGAAATTGCCTAAACCACAAAAGCGATGAAACTGTCCCCTTTTCCTGTGCAGATTGATTTTTCAAAAACCCAATTTAGGGTTCCATTAGAGCTTAAAAATCATCTCTGAACTATGCAGATTGGTGGTTACTTTGTCCTCCAGCATCTCTGAAACAAAATAGATTCTTTAGCAGTAGAGAGGAAGACAACATTTTGTAAAAGTCAAGTAATTAGTTTGTGCAGAATAAATAAGTACCTGTGTTAATTTGCAAATCTCTTCTTAGTTGGGTGGAAGTCCGATAGCATTGTCTTGTTTGACAATTTCTATAATGCAGTTGTCCATGGCAAGTGTAAATGTTCCTTCTAATTGGAATTTGCGTAGCATGAACATCACTGTGGACATGTCTCTTTTGTAATTTAGATAAGGTATTGCAGCAAGTTGAGGGAAATTGTGTTCTAGCAATTCTTTCTGTAGGTAACAGTCTAGATCTCCATTCGTTGTGTGTATTGTGCATTCAAGGAATTGCCTATATTGGAATTTTGTTGTTGTCGCGCATGTTGCGCACTGGACAACGTCATTATCTGTTGTTTCAGTAAGAAAAACTCTTTGTTCACAAGTCACACATATCGGCTGGTATGGTGGCAGGTGGACATTCTTTGGTTTCAAGGTGCCAACTACCTGGAATGGCAATGCAGATTTCATTAGAAGGCATAGCAATGTCTAGATGGAACAAAAGTAATGGAGAAGTATAAAATATAAGTGAACAAAAAGTAATGGAGAAGTATAAAATATAAGTGAACAAAAAGTAATGGAGAAGTATAAAATATAAGTGTCTAGTAATAATAGTTGTTCACTGTTGAGATCTCTAGGCTAACGAAAGTTAGATCAGTAAGGTACAAAGTTGCTCTAGGAACTAGTATAGATTGCATTGTGTCTAAAATAATCTAAATCTTTTGAAGAAAAGTGTACAATATTGTGAGGCTAGATACCTGTGTGCTGGTAGAAACCAATTTCCCCAGGAAAGCTTTAGTACATAGGTCATTCAGCTCGTCAATGAACGTGGACTGTGTTGTTTGCATGAGTGTTGAGCCTATGTGTCCGCTACGAACAATGTTTTTGAATAGTACCAGTGGCTTTGTTGCTGATGCCAATAACATTCGCACTTTTGCATAGGGTGCTGTAAAGCTGCTAGGTACTATAATCTGTAAAGTGAACAATTTAGTTAGTTGTCATGGCCAACAATATGCATGATGAAAAGGATTTAGGGTGAGGTTTAAGATTATTGCATAATATCTTACAGTAGCTAAGTCGTTGTGTGTGTCTCCATCTCTGATGTGTAGTTCATGTTGCGTTGGCATTTGATAGTGAGCAGTAACAATAGCAGCAACTGATCCAATTGGATAGCTATCTTTTGATTTAATAAGCTCTGAAATGGTTGTGTCAGGTATTAGTCTACGCTCTTTGCAGACTGTAGGAATGGTTTGCATGGTGGTTTTACTAGTGAACTGGAGACAGTAATCAGCATCTCCTCTATCATATTTTGATTTTTTTTTAATCACAAAGTTTGTGATTCGAATACTTGTACCAGGTGATAGATTTGGCAAGAATATGTCAATCAATTTGTTGTTAATGTTTGTTGTTATTGTCATTTGGCCATAGCTATCGACCAAGTCAAGATGTAGAATTGGTACTTTTGGTTGGGTTGGAGGGTTGTTGGTAGCAACAGGGCCATAGATGACCAGGACATCACCTTCAAAGGCTACAACCGATTGTTTTGTACAAATATCAAGTATGCTTGATGGCTGAATGGGTTTTGTCTCCATCCTGTAAATTGTAATAGCAGCAATCATAGAAATAGAATAAGCAACTGACACTGGTAAAAATGAAGTTACATATGGCATCAATATTTTTAAATACTTGCCTCTTTTGTTGTTGGCTTTGACATGAACGAGCAGCATCATTTCGAGGGGTGGCTATATGGCTGTGACCTTGTTCTTGAATCTCGTTTGAGCAAGCAGCGTCGCTGGCAGAGGTGTCTACATCACTGATGGATTGTTTTGTACAAATATCAAGTATGTTTGATGGCTGAACGAGTTCTGTCTTCATCCTATAAATTGCAATAGCAGCAATCATAGAAATAGAATAAGCAACTGACAGTGGTAAAAATGAAGTTACGTATGGCATGAATGTTTTTAAATACTTGCCTCTTTTGTTGTTGGCTCTGACATGAACGAGCGGCATCATTTCGAGGGGTGGCTATATGGCTGTGACCTTGTTCTTGAATCTCGTTTGAGCAAGCAGCATCACTGGCAGAGGTGTCTACATCACTGATGGATTGTTTTGTACAAATATCAAGTATGCTTGATGGCTGAACGGGTTTTGTCTTCATCCTGTAAATTGCAATAGCAGCAATCATAGAAATAGAATAAGCAACTGACACTGGTAAAAATGAAGTTACATATGGCATGAATGTTTTTAAATACTTGCCTCTTTTGTTGTTGGCTCTGACATGAATGAGCAGCATCATTTCGAGGGGTGGCTATATGGCTGTGACCTTGTTCTTGAATCTCGTTTGAGCAAGCAGCGTCACTGGCAGAGGTGTCTACATCACTGATGGATTGTTTTGTACAAATATCAAGTATGCTTGATGGCTGAATGGGTTCTGTCTCCATCCTATAAATTGCAATAGCAGCAATCATAGAAATAGAATAAGCAACTGACACTCGTAAAAATGAAGTTACATATGGCATGAATGTTTTTAAATACTTGCCTCTTTGGTTGTTGGCTCTGACATGAACGAGCAACATCATTTCGAGGGGTGGCTATATGGTTGTGACCTTGTTCTTGAATCTCGTTTGAGCAAGCAGCATCACTGGCAGAGGTGTCTACATCACTGATGGATTGTTTTGTACAAATATCAAGTATGCTTGATGGCTGAACGGATTTTGTCTTCATCCTGTAAATTGCAATAGCAACAATCATAGAAATAGAATAAGCAACTGACACTGGTAAAAATGAAGTTACATATGGCATGAATGTTTTTAAATACTTGCCTCTTTTGTTGTTGGCTCTGACATGAACGAGCAGCATCATTTTGAGGGGTGGCTATATGGCTGTGACCTTGTTCTTGAATCTCATTTGAGCAAGCAGGGTCACTGGCAGAGGTGTCTACATCACTGATGGACAAGTGTTAGTAGGAGTTGCTAGTGAGGATTAATGTGAAATGCATAATTCTAAGACAAAGCAAAAGTATATTAAGAATGTGAGTACATATTTTCATCCATCTTTCGCTTGTTCGATGGCAGGCTTTCTGGCACCATTGAATGATCCATGTTATGGTGTCTAGCAAACGGGATTGTTGTTTTCCAAATGCTCGTACAGGGCATGTAATAGCAGATCTGTGCCAATGAATGGAACAAAACAAATTGAATGAAAAACATTGGTAGCAAGTAAACTAGTTTTCAAGCTTGTTGGTGTCAAGCGTAAGACATTTACCAGTTTGAAGAGGGTCTTGTTGCCGTAGTCTTGAGTCTATATAGCCAATGCAAAAAAAGAGCTGTAACATAGAGGCAGAAGCCAATGCAAATTATTAGAACACTTAAAAGAGCTGATCACTTAGGAAATAAATGAAAAATAGGTATACTGAAAGTTGACTTCATCTATATGTCCTTCTACAGTTTTTAAACGCAGATTGGACTGACATTTTATGTATAGACATCTGGCAGTTGTTTTACTTTCATTTTGAATAACAATATTGAAAATAACTGCCAGATGTCTATACATTCACAACTGCCAGATACTATTATACTATTATACTATGGGGTATCATAAGAGCAGCACATACCTCACAGGTCATTGGTCATTTTTGGAGATGCCACAATAATTGTAAACCTTCAGCAGTATGTCTATTGACTGTATTTGCAGGTGGATAAACACCAGACTGCATAAGGAAATAGCTTTTGTAAGAGAATGTATGTGGTTCGATTCTAGACAATAAGTAAGTTTTAATCTTTTATGTTGTTCATTGTGTACTGTCTATAGTGGTTGGTAAAAGCTTCTAGCGTAGGAGAGAATAATCTGCACCAGTTTTGGTATCACAGCAACCTATAAAATGGCCTAGAGAGGAGTCCATGAACTGGTGAAGAAAAGATAGGAGAGGAGCTAGACTTGGACAAAATACTGGATATAAAAGAGTTTGCTTACTTCTTTATTTTGCAATCTTGTTGAATTGTGGTGAAAATGTTCCATGTTATTGTTATCATTATTTGTTTTAGGCGAGAAATCATTATGAAGCTTGTGGAGTTCGTATATATCACATACTGTACAAACTTCACCGTTCAGCTTTGTGACAATATTTGAGCTA
>VDFB02186237.1:0-26434 GCA_007258455.2 Sequoia sempervirens
CCTATCTCCCTCCTCCTCCCTCTCTCCCCCTCCTTCCCACACAACCTCTATCCACCTACCCCCCACTCACTATCCCCCTCCTTCCCTCTTTCTCTCTCACACACAACCTCTCTCCACCTAACCCTCCCTCTCCTTAACTCTCTCTATACCCTATCTCTCATACCCTACCTCTCTCTATCTGGAGTTCATTCCTTGTTTCTCTCCCTCCATCTATCCCTCCCTCTCTTCCTCACACATGCACTTGACCTCTCCACCTATTCCTCCCTCCCTCCCTAACTCTCTCTAAAGCCACCTCTCCTACCCTAAAATGTTTAGAATTTTTGTTTCATAAAGACATAATTGGTATAAGGAAAATTGTGTCTATGCTCAACTTGTAGATGCAAAAGAAATAGTTGGAAGTGTTAAAACTTTAACAAAAAAATAGAAACAAATTAACCACTTAGAAAAGGAAGTAAAAGATAAGAATATTTTATTTTCAAAAGAAAATTTAATTTTGAAGGTTCCTTTCATTACACTTGTACTCTCTAATTAAGAAAAGGATTTCATTACTATAATTGCATGTTGGAAAACACTAGGTGTTATGAAACCTGCAACCCACATATTGTTGTAAAACCATCTAAACATAACAACTTAATTGGTCAATCACCCTTTAGGTCAATTTGATTAATTTTATGTATCCCCAACCTACAAATCCTCCCTAATCTCTCCACCCTTGAGCTTAAAACAAGAACAATCATATCACTCACAACCCCAATGTGTTTTCCAATCATATCATATGGTTAACTAATTTCTATTTGCTAATTTTAGGCTTTCACATTATATATTTATGAACCCAACATTGCATTGATAAAATTAGATTTGTATACTTCTTGGAGCATTAAAATTTGTAATAGTTCACCTTATTTTAACAATATATAATTGAAACCTATATTCCCCCTATACACATAAAGATATAGAAAATAGACAATACCTTTTACTTTAAATAACCTTGCTTCTTAGATAGAGTTAAAATGGAATGTACCCTTGCTCTATTTGATATGTTCTCTTAGATGCTTGATTGAATACTATGAATGGAATGTGTATCTCTCTTTAAACGAACATAATCTTGGTATAGTTAAACATATTTTAATAAAAAAATTGGGAGCACACACCTACTAGAAAATATGTTGATGATAATGGAGGGTAAAGGCTTCTATTTGTAGACTCTTGTTGTGAGGAATGATGTAATTCAAAGATCAATAATAGTTGCAATAAATTTTTTAAGTCCCTTTCATTAGATTCATACTTTCTAAATAAGAAAAGGTTTTCATTACAACAATTGTAGGTTGGAAAACATTGGGTGTTATGAAACTTGTAACCCACATATTATTGTAAAACCATCTACACATAACAACCCAATTAGTTTGTCACCCCTCAGGTCAATTTGATTCAATTTATGTATCCCCCACCTAGGAATCCTCATGAAGCTCTTCACTCTTGAGCTTAGAACAAGTAGGATGAAATCACTCACAATCCACTATGTTTTCCAACCTATGCTTATTTTGTGCATTTCTTTTTCCATCATATAAAGAAATTGAAATACAATTTTTACTTTAAGTAACACTTGTGGTAAATTTTGAAAGTTCCTTTCATTATATTCACTCTCTCTAAATAAGAAATTATTTTCAATAAAAAATTGCAAGTTAGAAAACATTGGGTGTTATTGTTAGAAAACCAAGATTTGATTGCAAACCAGAAAATACCTTCCATAGAGGAGAAAAATAGAAAAAGCAGAGATTGCATAAAAACAAGCAATTTGATATATTCAAAAAGAACAACTAATTACAAGAGATTATTTACTTTATAAAAGAAAAGATACCTAAACCTAATCTTATCTTGAGCAACAAGATAGCTCGATAAGATAAATATAAGATCCTATATCTTAGGAATTAAATAAATCCCAAGTAAACTTATGCTAAGTGTAATTAATAATTAATTACACCAACACCCCCCCATAAGTGCAACTTAGGGAGAAGAAAATTATTATGCAAATATGAGTCCTGACAACAAGGCCTGATGAGGTACTCACGTACAAATGCAAAGAGAGATAAACCTCCCTCAGTGAGATGAACTGCTGCAAAGAACCACTAGAAGAACTCTGATGAAGCAACACTGGAACCCCAAATCTAGCAAGCAAGGAAAGATACTTCTGTTTGCAAAATACCAATTGAAATCACAAATGCAACAGTAGACCCGATGCCAAGGAACACTGGAAATTCACATACTAGATCAACTCTAGAATCTGTGAACAATAGTAGATGAAAGGATGAATGGACCCATAATGGTGACAAATCTGGAAGCTATGTCTCAAAGCCAATGCCAAACTGAAAATAAAACTGCCCATAGGACGAGTACCATCAAGATTTTGGAACATTAACCATAAAACCATGGCCTTCAAATGAGAAAGATTTGAGCCAATGCGGATCAAGAACTATAAAATCCCAATGTGAAGTGTGAACTGAAACAAACCAATGATGTGTCTAGCTAAGCAAGAAAGAAGCTAAAAGGAGACAACAAAAAACTAGAAAAACTCATGCGAGTTGTCACCAATCATGAAAGATGGATGAAATAAGCCCCCTTAATGAAACTTTTTCTCAGTTCATTTATTACAATAACCCAATGATTGTAAAAGGAGATAATGCAAAACATGCATAAACTACAGAGAAAATGCAAACCTAGTGCATGAAAACAAAAATGAGTGCATGCACAAACCAATGTTCACATCTGCCTCCATGATGAAAAATCTTCAAATTTGATTTCTAAAAAATCTGTTTATAATGAGTAGACAAAAACAAAAACCCAGAATTTTTTTGAAACAAAGAATAAAACACATAAATCATTTTTTGATCGAGCAAGCAGAAGATGAAAAAATATTTTTTTAAAACCTTTAGCCAGGAGAAAAAAATGATGCGCGACGATTTTTGTGCAGCTATTTTCTTTAGATCCGTGAAAGAAATTAAAAAACTAAAAGATACCCAGATCAGATTTCGACCCTGGCTACAAAACTCAAAAATCCTTTTTCCTAAAATTGAGTGGAAGCTGGATTTATGAAGCAAAACTAAAAATGGCTCCAATAAAAAAATGACTTTCATCAAACCTCAATCTTTTCCAATGCTCTGAATCAAATGGAAAAACTTGATTTGATCCAAGACGCTACATAAATATACTCAAGGAGAAAAACCCTTTAGGGATCTCGAACAAACTCTGCAATGAATCTCTCCAGAAATCTGAGAAGGGGCTTCAAATCAAGGCTCTGATACCATGTTAGAAAACCAAGATCTGATTGCAAACCAGAAAATACCTTCCACAGAGGAGAAAAACAAAAAAAGCAGAGATTGCATAAAAACATGCAATTTGATATATTCGAAAAGACCAACTAATTACAAGAGATTATTTGCTTTATAAAAGCAAAGATACCTAAACCTAATCTTATCTTGAGCAACAAGATAGCTCGATAAGATAAATATAAGATCCTATATCTTAGGAATTAAATAAATCCTAAGTAAACTTATGCTAAGTGTAATTAATAATTACACTTAGCAAAGATATATTCGAAAAGACCAACTAATTACAAGAGATTATTTGCTTTATAAAAGCAAAGATACCTAAGCCTAATCTTATCTTGAGCAACAAGATAGCTCGAGAAGATAAATATAAGATCCTATATCTTAGGAATTAAATAAATCCTAAGTAAACTTATGCTAAGTGTAATTAATAATTAATTACACCAACAGTTATGAAACCTAAAACCCACATCTTGTTGTAAAACCCTCTACACATAACAACCCAATCATTTATTCACCCCTCAAGTCAATTTGGTTAGTTTAATGTATCCCCCACCTACAAATCCCCCCAAGCTCTCCACCCTTGAGTTTTAAACAAGAAAAATGAAATAAATCATAACCCATTGTGTTTTCCAACCTACCATTATTTTGTGCATTTACTTTTTAATCATACATGAAAAAATTGGAATGTAATTTTTACTTTAACTAACAATTGTGACACATTTTGAAGGTAGATTTTATTGCATTACTATTGTGTAAATAACAAAACTTTTTTATTACATTCATAATGTTATGTAAAACTATAGGTTAGAAAACACTGGGTGTTATGAAACCTGCAACCCACATAATATTTTAAAATCATAAACACACAAAAATCCAATTGGTTAGTTACCCCTCAATTCAATTTGATTAGTTCTGTGTATCCCCAAAATGCAACTCCTTCCTATGCACTCCACCGTTTAGCTTTGAACATGTAGAATGAAGTAACAAACAACCCACATTGTGTTTTCCAACATGTAGTTATTTTGTGCATTTATTTTTCAATCATATGAATAATTTGAAACACAATTTTATTGTAACTAGTTGTCATTTCTAGTTGTGGTCACCTTCCTCATAAAGAGTGTCCAATAGAATAGCTAGCAGCTATAGTACCTTTTGTCTCTAACTTATGAGTTGTGTATTGAATTAAATTTGTCAAACAAATTCATGACTGATGGATATAGATAACAATCTTGTGAGAGTATTGATGGTCTGATTGATGACTTTAAAACTTTTAAATAGATTTAACCATACAAAAAAAATTCCAATTTGACCTTTATGTATTAAACTTGTGATATGTATTTAGTTATGAATGACTTGTGACCTCATCTTCTAAATTTAATATTTATAAAGGTATGATTTAATAGATTTAACCATAATTTTGGTTCAATAAAAGTTATAATGTTGTCCTGATCTATTTGAATGGTGTCAATGCAACTTTTTTCTTTTACTATTTTTCTTTAGGTGCTTTCACTGTTTAGAATAGTGTTTAGTATTCGTATAATAGGGGTGGAATTATTGATTTTGATCAATTGGGCTAATGCTCAATCTTACTGAGTTATGAATTACCACATGATAGCTATAAATTTATTAGGATTTTTCCATGGGCTTGTCTTAATTCTTATTCATATATTCCCTGAGCTGCTAAGTAGTGAATTCGCTAGTAACTGACTCAATGTTTTACATTTGGCACTTGCCTCTTTGCTGATAGACAGGATGTTGATTTTAGTAGATGTTATTGGGTATTTGAAGGAGATTTTGCAAAGAATTAGTGAACTACATAATGACACATACACATTCTTATTTTCCTTACAGAGACAAGGAGGACTACAATATTTTGGTGCCTAAACTCATACAATTTTTTATTTTTGTATTCGTAAATCAAACATAATACAATTGATTTCAGGCACATCACTGTGCTTGTTCATCAATTGTTTTTTCTTTCAGCAATGTCCACACAGCCCAGATCCGTAAAGCACTACACAAGCAAACCTATGTAGTCATTAGAACCATCAAAAAAACTGCATAGTTGCAAACAACGATGGAAGGAACCACTCGTTGTCCAAGAATTCAAAAAAAATTGTGTATTCTATACAATCAATCATAGCTACAAACGACAATGGAAGGAACCATAGTTGTTAAAAGTTTTTAGCAGCCTTGTTTGAAGAAGAAACATCGATAAAACAACAAGTTACCTGATCAAAATTCACAGCAAAAGAAACAAAATTAGTAAAGAGTTGGAAAACAACATGAAGTAGTTTGGTGGGGTCGGCTATTGTTTTGTTGTCTTGGATAAAGTGGTCTTTCGGTTTCATTTTGTGGGCCCCATAGACTAGCTGGTCTCATGGACATTATTAAAATCAATCAATCAATCATATCATGTACAATCTCACATTCTTCCCAGTGAGCGGCAAATATACTTTGGAAAGACTATTTTTCCATCCATTTTTAAAATAGGAGAAGTGACAAAATGCAAAAAGATATAATTAATGGTGCCGCCAATTCTCCCGATATTACCCCTTCTATGCTGGTGGGTCCCTGATCAACATGCTATGTATGTTTTCACATATGTTTTATGTGTTTTTATGTATGGTGTTATGCATTTTTGTATGTATATAGGTGCATTTTGTCTAGGAGTTAGCCGACTCCCTTAATTAACACTATTATCTTTTTTTTTATAATTAACCCATCCTAGATATTCACTTATCCAACACTTACAAAAGAAACATAAAGGTCAAATAAAAAAATGATTTAAAGATGATTGCATGTAAATTTGGTGACATTATCAAATTCGAATTTTCCCAAAAAAACACATGTTCTTTGGCAAGTAAAGTTACGTGGATACCAACAAGAGCATATAAACTTGCTCACCAAAGGTTTTTAATTTTAGAATGGGTGATCCCGCAATAGTGGTTTACAATTTTTGGCCAAACTGGACACTGAAATTATTTTTTAAAACTAAATCTTCACATTTGGGCACCTATAGCAGCTAAACCATGAAGAATTTGAAGATGATGAAAACTAGAGTCTCATCACATTTTGTCTGCAAATTTTAAAATATTTTTTTCAAAATTTTTGGAATCAAATTGCACTTCTTTTTCCATCTCCCACGAAAACTAGTTTTTTTCAAAAAACAACATTTTTAAAAAGTGATGCACACCGTATAACACATAACTTTTTTTCCATGAAAGATAAAAGTCTAATTCTTTTTTAATTTGGATTTGTAACTTTGATATCTAGTTCTTCCACTTGGTTAGATAGTTTTTTATTGAATTTTTTTTCTTTAATCAAGTTTCTAAGTCAAGCCAATTACAATTTAGACATAGCGCGACTGTATAACGCATAACTTTTTTTTATATATATTGAAATTCAATTTATTTTTTGTTAGATCAAGGACTTCAATATCTGGTGCACTCATATTTTTCAATCTTTTTTTTTTGATAATCTACTATTTTTCCACATGTCAAAATAGAGACCTTCATTTTTTGATGAAAAACCTATGTTTAATAAAACTAAAAAAACAAATACATAATAAAACCAAAAGATATATTTAAGAAAAAAATTGTGTAAAAATTTATCCCACTTTTCACTTATTTTGGGTTAATCTTTTTTTTGGTAAACTTTTTAATGTGACCGACAACACTGGTGTGACACGCCCTTCGATACCACGGGGGTGGGGGAGACTAGACCTCATGACCAACCTCCTACAATAGGAAAGATTTAGCTAACCAAGCTAGGCCACCAACCCCTATTTTGGGTTAATCTTAAATAGTTCTTGATTTTTTGTTATTTTAGAGTGAAAACAATTTGTTAATTATAAAATTTTAATGTTGAGTTTGTTGAAAATTTTCATATTGATTGTCTGAATTAAGTTATCAATTGTATTTTATGATCTATTATCATAATAAAATGAAAAATGAGCAAACTTTCAAATATTTAATATTATAAATCATAGAGATTTAATATTTTTATTTAGTTTTAAACTTATATTTATATTTACATGATTTATTTAAATAAAGTAAAATACATAAAAAATTATTTGGATTGTTTGTCCTTGTAACTAATCTACTACAAGCTTGTAGAATGTTATGTGTTAACAATTATCTCTATATGAACAATATTCTAATAATATAATTGGAGTTGTACAAATGAACTTAGAAAATTCTTTATTTGGCATTACAACTATAGGAAAAGGCATTATCTACTACATTGCCATCACCACTCTCTAAAACAAACTACTCCAACATAGTTCATTACTCTATTGCCCACCAAATATGCTTAATATATAATAGTAAATCTCAAATTTCTCGACCTTTACCTTTTTTCTCATTGGTAATCCAAAAAATATGCATTTTTTCACAAAAAAAATTAAATAATTACTACTATAATTTAACTTGACAGAGGCTTTATTGTTTGGGCCCCCTTAATTAAATTGGACTTAATTATACTTTAATAAGCCCTATTTTACACAACACTTTAACTTGAGCAATGTGTGTTCCAAGAATAGGGACTTGGTGGGCGAATGGGTCCTCCCTAGGCTTTTGAACCTGAATTTAAATTATGTTTTTGGTTGTATTTTAGCATCTCTAAATTCAAATTTTGATGTCAAATTGTAATGTTTATTTTTTGGGAAATTAAGGATACATACCTATAAATAAAAGGTTATTTCATCAAATTAATCCTAGATTTTCAAGAGATTTCAAGTGCAAGTTTACAAGAGAAAATTTTATGATCAAGGGCATTCAAGAGTAGATTTATCAATGATTTATTGTAACAATCAAGATCTCAAGTATCATGTCAAAGTCTTAAGCATCATGCATATTTGAGGAGCTAACAATGTGATGTAGGTTTTGAAGATCAAGTCAAGCATTCAAAGTCATATTTCAAGTGAACCGTAGGGAGAAAAAAGGGGGTGCGTGATCACTCTCTTCTCCTCTAGGTCATTCAATCATGTCTTAGGAACCCTAATTGGATTGACTATCAACCTCACAAGGTGAGTCAATTCTCAACAAGGAAGACCTAGGAGGGGGTTCTTTCAACTTTGAGGGCCTCACCACCAAGCAAATGCTTGGAAAAGATAAGTAAGCATTCAACTCACAAAACCTAGTAATGCAAGCTTAATGAAGATGCAAATGATGAAATTATGCAATAAGGAGTTACAATGTATGTACCTGGGAAGTTTGGAAATGTGACAAAGGGTGAAACCACAAAAGTGGTTTACACTTGGAGTGAGGAAGGAAAACTTGAAAAAAATGACCCCATGCCAAAAAAAATTATTTTGGGGGTTTGAGTGAACTAGTAGGTTCGAATGAACCAAAAGAGGGTTCACTAGAACCTAGGTTCGAGTGAATCCATTTAATGCATGTTCCCACCATCCCATCAAAAAACATAATAAAAACCCCTTTTTGAAAGGGGGTTCGAATTAACCCTAATTCACATGAACCCTTGGGGGTTTGCTCGAAAACCCCCTAGTTCGAGCAAACCCCCTTTTCCCACCTTACTACTCTCTACGACAAAAAAATTAGATTTTTTTCCCTTTGAAGCTTGGGTTGAGGATGAAAATGAAGGAGACTTCACAAATCCAACTGGAACCAAGTAGTCCCTAGAACAAGCTATCCAATGACTATAATTTTAATATGTTTTGCTTTTATTATCTATTTGTTTTTTTAGTTTTATTAAACATAGGTTTTTCACCGAAAATGAATCTCTATGTTCTGCACATGTGGAAAAATAGAAGATTATCATAAAAAAATTTGAAAAATATGAGTGCACCAGATATTGATGTCCTTGATCCAACAAAAAAAAATTGATACATACAAAAAAAGTTATGCATTATACAGTCCGCCTATGTCTGAATTGTAATTGGTTTGACTTCAAAACTTGATTAAGGAAAAAATATTCAATAAGATACTATCTAACCAAGTGGAACCACTATATGTCAGAGCTACAAATCTAAATTTGAAATAATTAGAATTTAATCCTTCATGGAAAAAAAATTATGCATTATACGGTGAGCGTCACTCCTTAAAAATGTTGTTTTATAAAAAAAACCAAGTTTTTGAAGGAGATGGAAAAGGAGGTGCAATTTGATTCCAAAAATTTTGAAAAAAAATATTTAGAATCTACAGATAAAATGTCTCAAAACCCTAGTTTGCATCATCTTCAAATTCTTCATAGTTTAGTCGCTATAGGTGCCCAAAAGTGAAGATTTAGTTAGAAAAAAATATTTTAGTGTCAAGTTTGGCCAAAAATTGTAAACCACTATTGTGGGATCACTCCAAGGATTCTAGAAATGCAAAGAAGTTGTCAAAATATTTATGGAGGACTAAGACTCCCTTACTGTTGTCTTAGTCCCACTACTAGTCTTTTGGGGAAAATGTAGAATCTTTGGATGTCAAAACTAGATCTGAAAGAGTTTCTAAAAAATATCATCAAGAGGACTAAGACACCCTTACTAGTACCATCTTAGTCTTGATCTAAATTTTTGAAAACTTTGAATGTGATCCTAAGGCTTGATGTCTGCACTTCCTTCTTCTTTGATCTTAGGTTCTGAAACTTCTAGATTTGGCCTATAGGTGAGTTTCTATGAAGATGACAACTTTGTAATACAACTTTGCAACTTTGCAACTTTGCACTTGAAATGATCTTCAAGTATTCAACCTAAATCTACAATCACAAGCACACGAGAGGGAAAAACTTGTTGATTTTTAGTAAATGGGTGTTTTCCTTGGTCAAACCCCTTGTTGGTAATTAAACCTTGAAATGAAATGAAATTGTATAAGAGTGGATTTGCACCCCTTATGCAAATTCCATTTTATCCTTTATACACATTAGAAAACTAAGTTTGGAGGCTTAATTACACATAAGCCCACTACTTTCATCACACTTGGAACCTATTTTGTGCATCGATGGAGGATTTTTTGTCGAGGATGCCCACTCATCGTGCAGACGCCAACACGACGTGCTTACGTCCCTGACAGATTCCTACGACTGAACCTATAGAGGCATTACACTTCTCATTGGGAGTCAAGTTATAATGCCCTCTTCAACCAACCGACCTGAATATGGTCATTTTCTTCACCCTTTCCTTCAAATACAATCCTCTAAGAATTTAGTACAACTTCCTTTATATTCTTCAAGCATTCTAGCAGCAATAACTTCATTCTATGCCACTTCAGTAGAGCAAGTTTGGGACAACACCATTGTAGTAGAGGCTCGAGTACTCATTTTCTCCCCCAAGTAGCCTTGAGTGATCTTGGTGGAGGTGGTAAGCTTCCCTTTCCTCTCCTCTATTATTTGGTTGAGTAAGCACACTTGTTTTGTAGTGTTTTTTGTGTTTTTTATTATAGTAATTTATTTATGATACTCACTCCTTTGGCTGTCCGTGGAGATGGAAACACCTAAATGGGGGTCTGACTAAGGTAGACCCCTATACAACCACCCAAAATTCTCCTCCTCTTTGTGTGTAGGTGAATGTGCTTTCAAGGAGCTAGCTAGTGAATGAGTTTCTTTGTGAGATCCTTCTTGCCACCCAAACTCTTTCATTCTTTCTTTATCACATTAGAGAGTATTTTATTTACTTAATCACATTATTTTAGCCCTTTAGTGGTAGTTAGTTGGGTCATTAGCTTGTTTTCCTAGGCTTGACCTTGTCTCTTTAGTTGTTTGGTTGTACGAATGCTAGTACACTTTAGAGACACTAGGGCGCCACACTGTCATCCAAGGACCCTGCTTTTGTCCTCAGGTAGAGAACTTCCTAAGGCACACTATTGAACCTGAAAACTAGCTCACCTAGCCCTATTCTATATCTTGGCCCTCTGTGACCTAGGGTTTTGCATATGGTGGTCCCCCTCTTACATATTTGGTGAGCCCAACATGAACCAACATATATTCATCTGTTGGTGTTGATACCTCTCTCATGTACTTTGTGACTATTGTTTTATTAAGTGTTGTGAAGGTTTATGAGCATCACTTGACCCAGTCTACAACTTTTGGGTATATCATTAGGAGAAGTGTATGACACCTCCTGATGGAAAGAATGAAGGTCTTTATTAGTTTCTCTATAGGCCTTTTCTTTGGTCCCGCCATTAATGTGGTTGTGTAGGAGCAATTTTTGAGGGGTAAGGTAGGATTCTTTGATGAGACCAATCGCATCCCCACTCCTTCTATGTACCCTACACCATCATTGGTGGAAAAATATAAGGCCATTCAAATCCCTATAGAATATGTCTCTACCCTTGCTAAATGACTAGGAAACTTAGAAAATCACTCGGAAAGAAATTTGAAGATGGCTAGAGCCACTCGGGTTGTTAGTGAGTTGAATCATATGATGGGTAAAGAATGAATAGGCATAGAGCTTCTAACTAGCCTCCTTGGTCTCGTTGAAGTGTGTGCTTCTTTGAACAGTCCTAGATTTGTAAAAGGAGTCACTTTTGAAGAGTGTGAAGGATAGTTAGGAGTATCTATTCCTCCCACATCCATTTACATGGCCAATCTAGTCCCCTCTATCAATATCCCTTATGTCTCTAAACAATATGAAACTATCAAAGTAAATAGGGTCCCCTTAGGCTTTAGCTTGACCCCCTATCACCTCTAGTTGTGGAGGCTTTGGCAGGATGAGTGGTGGGGGAGTTGGTAGTGGTGGTGGATTTGATAGCGAAGGTGGTGTTGGTGGAGGTGGCTCTAATGGAGGTCATGGCAGTGGTTCTAGCAAAGGCCCTACTGGTGGCGATGGCTCTAGTAGTGGTTTTGGAAAAAGTCACACCAGTGGTAGTTTTGGAGGTGGCTTCGATGGTGGTTCTAGAGGAAGTTTCTCTAGCCCTCTATCTTCTAATGACCCCATTCTGAACACTCTTCTTCAAAATATGGGTAAGATGCAGAGCCAGTTGACAAGTCTTTCCCAAGCTTTAGCCCAGCCTATCTTCCAGTACTTCTTCTGACACAACCCATTGTTAGTTGTGATCCTAAACACTTCCTTCCCCCAAGGAATGGAGATCACTAAATTTGAAAAGTATGGTGGTAAAGGAGATCCATAGACACATGTGGGTGAGTGCATGAAGTTGGTTGCACTTTTGTTGCCAAATGGAAATTTTTTTTTGAAAAGTGATAATGCGAGCACGTTATAACGCGCTCGCGTTATGTGGTTTTAAAAGAAAAAAAAGTGAAAACTGTATCATTTTCTATTTACTATCTCTCAGCTCTCCCTGCAGCCAAAAACCCTCACTTTCATACTCGCATTCTAGGAGGAAGAATTTCTACTAATTCCATCAACAACAGTTGGATTTTCTTTGCAAATATGGTGCCATGACAATGAAGAGGTGTGGGAGGTAAGTATTGTTTTCTATTTTTTTTTATTTCTTAGTTTTAAATTGATTTTGTTTGTTTTAGGTTAGATTTGATTGTTTTTTTTTAAATTTGTAGGAAATCCTACAAATCCTCAAAAAGAAGAGGAGGAAAATCCTCAACAACAAAATCCTCAACAAAATCAACCTCCCCCACCAATCACTCAATACCCTCCTAGAACTCAAGAAAAATTGAGTGAAATTGAGAACAATAGAAAACAACTTGAGGATCTTCTCAGTAGGTTGAGTGATCCAAATGCTTCAACCACAAAAAGAATGCTTCTAGAAAATTCATTGAAAGAGATGTTGCACAACAACACACTGATAGAACAGGATTGACCACGATGGATAGATGGTATTTGGTCTTTGATTACCCATCGTGTAATAATTGTGAAGTCCCCCAATATTTTCTTAGGAAACTATACAATGAGTTTGTATTGAACCAAATCCCAAATTATTTTGATATGAGGGAGTTCCAGGGGAGAGGTGGGGGTCAGCTCAGGATAGGCCTGGTGCATAGCTCCATCCTGCCATAGAAAAGGAAGATGACCTCTCACTAGGTTGCCTCGTGAGCACATTGTGATGCCTATCATTGTGAAGGAGAGTGTCGATGTAGAGACATTGTAGGTGATCACAATTTTGACCCAAAGTGTCATCCATCACACTAGACCTATTGTACAACACCATCCAGGGGAGTCTTCAGGTGGTGGCCTTCGAAACCATTTGTGCCAATCTTGTGGAGCGACTTATTTGCATGACCCTATCGGCACTCAGGAGGGTGCTACACAGGATCCATATGCTACTACGCAACCTAATCCGTATGCATCTACGGGGATGGAGAGGACAACTAACATTTTGCATGATGCATATCACATTGACACTCAGGTAAAATTTAGCATGTTAATTGAATTTAATTTATTAAATTTTGATTGTGAAATGCAAGATTAACTAATCTAGTTTTACTATTTTAATAAAATTGCAGGGTCACAGTGTTGAGATTGGATACACCAGTCCTTTCCCTACTTATTTTTGCAGTACACCTATTAGGGGGGTATGTAACTAGTAAATAATTATAAATTTATTACATGTTAATAGCATTTTTTTACGAATGGTATTTAATATGTGATTTTGGATGTTGAACAGGGTAATGTTGGAGGTTTCAAGGAAACGCCTCCTAGTGCCAGTAGATTTTCTCAAACATTCATGGAGGTAATATAGAATAAAGAGAACTTAACTAATGAATTCTAAGTTTAATAAATTTGTGTAGTTTATATTCATATTGTTGGTTACGTTGCATTACACATCATTCAAACTCAAAGCATTACTTCAAATTTGATAACTAATAATCAGAAATATATAGTTTAATACTTGTACTCAAAATTTTGTTCATTAGATCTCACACATTATAAGTCATCACATGGATCGTTATTGTAACTTTTTTGTGATTGAATAATTTGTTTTATTTTCATATGTTGATGACAGAAACACCACCAAACATTATGAGGGCAATGGATATTGGTGTTTCCTCCACTATACAATCCTTGATGGCTCTGATAGGGGAGGTATGAGGCAAATTACTAAATTCCAATTTACATTCGTTGTTATAGATGAACTAGTTCTAGTGAAAAATCAAACCATTATTGATTCATAGTTTAATTCTTATTTGGATGGTTTATACAAGGCTTGAGCACGCCTCAACATCAGCGTGAAAATATTTCCATCAAGAAGAGTGATCATGAGATGGCCATAAGTGATTATTTTGTTAAATATATCAATTTTTATAATGTAATTTCTATATATTAATGTCTTTACTTCTTATTGTAACAGTTAAAACTTCACCAGGAGTTAAACCCTAGGAGGAACGATAGGAGCACTCCTTAAGCACAACATAAATGGGTGATAGACTTATCTCCATCAGATCACCAAGCAAAGGGAAAGACATTTGTATTTGAACCAGAGCATGGAGAGAAATGAATTTTGAATGAAGAGCCCTTTGTTGTATGCCTACATGGCAATTTTGTACATATTTTGTATTTGATATATTTGACATTCTATTCCTATATGGTATTCTTATAAGCCTATATGGCTATTTTGTATCTATATAATTTTATACTTATATCGACTTATATTGATGTATGCATACATGGCTATTTTCTTTTAATACAAATCTTTTTTATCGATGGTGTGCATATTTGCATTATAAATTCATGTTCAATAGATATGAGTTACGTGTATTCAAGTGTATACTTTACAACTTACTCACATATACTTTTTGACTTACGTGTGAACATCGAAAAGTGTGAAATTTTTTTGTGTGTGGAAGTCAAATGTAAGCCAATTTTGCAATTCTCAGTTCTTGTATATGCGATCTTATGGACTTATTCCTTCCTAGCACATATTGTGAATATTTCTCATTTGGTGGAGAAGAAAAATTCCTCATTTTTGAACCACTCATAGCAAAGAGATTCACAATAAGACTTAAGCATTGGAACACTACTCCATACTTCTCTTGTCTAGACCATAAAGGATTGAAAATTCTTAATTTGATGCAATGATAGTCCTGAGATGAGAATTTATATAAGCATGCCTATTTTGAAACTTCACATCTAACATTTCATCAACAAGAACTTAAGAAGTGTTGCATAAGAGTGTTAGGTTTGATAGGCCTTCTCTTCCCTAGGGGAGGGGATTTTGCATCTTGAATTTTGAACAAAATTTTAAGAAGCAAACATTTTACCTAAAAGCTTCAAACCTAGATGACATATTTGGCTAAGTCTATCTTGAAAATTATCAATGCGTTCAAACTCTAAAGGAGATTCTCCTTGAAAAGAAAACTTTACCCTTTTTTCCCAAGGAAAGAAATTGCAACAAGTTGCATGATTTATCTTATTTCTTTCTCACAATTCCTGGTCAATCATTCATGGCTTAGGATAGTTCTATTCCAAACCAAGGACACCCAAAAAATCACTAAGATTCTTCTACAATCTGCTAGAAAAAGGTTTTGGCTCTTTCACAATGTAAATAATTATGTAACACTATTTTCTTGTTTGCCTTCCACACAGAAAAATGTTCACACTTTTTAGATTGATCAATGATCAATAAAGGTTGATTGTAAACACTTGACATTTTTATGTTTGAACTTTAATTTATAATTTTGTATCATGACATTTGAGTATCACTAATATTTTAATATTTGACTATGAAAATGGTGGTGTATTTTTGCTATGTTATTTGACTATTAATATGGTGGTGTATTTTGAACTTAATAACTACTGCAAATATGTATATATTTTTGATTTTTTTATGTTTTTGTATTACTGAACCCAAAACGAACCCAACCCCAAAATAAAAAATTCCCAAACCGGTGAACCAGGTTCTTGAACCCGAACCCAAACCCAAAACCAAACCAGTAACTTAGTAAAAAATAGACTTTTGTAATTTATATTCATAACATTGATTACAATGCATTGCACATCTTTCAAACTCAAAGAATTGCTTCACATTGCATAAATAATAACTATATGTTGATAGATGACAAATTTTCAATTACAATATTGTTTTTACAAAGTCAACCTAAGCAGTTATGCAATTACATCACATTGCATAACTAATAACTAGGAGCAGCTGCCAATTGCATTTGCTTGTCATGGCATTCTATGAGACCACATTTCTTTGAGGCATTTTTTCAAACAGTTCACTGCCTTGTTTATACTACCACATTTTTGATACATGTCTACCAAAGCATTTTGTCAAATAGTTCAAGTGTTTCCTTGTTGCTATGGCTAAAAGCCTAAAAGAAGTGCTTTCGAACAAGCTATGGATGCTTGGAAAAATCTATCAAAAGCATAATAATAGTATATCATATAGGCAATGAACTGAAGAAAAATTCCAGTTAAATTAGAGGTTGATGAGATTAAATGACAAGCAATGTTTCTTTTGATTGTCATGAATTCCATCACCATGAGACCTCATTTCTTTGAGGCATTTTTTCAAAGAGTTCACTGCCTTTCTATGATAACACATTTTTCATACATGTCTATCAAAGCATTTTATCAAACAATTGTTCCTTGTTGCTATAGCTAAAATCCTGCAAAACAAGTTCTGGAACAAGCTATGGATGCTTAGAAAAAATCTATCATAGCATAATAGTAAGCAATAGCATAGACAAGGGAATGAACTGTTTGAAAAAAATGTCTCAAAGAATGGGTTCATGGTGGTGTGAATTCCATGACAAGCAAATTTTTGGGATTGTCATGGCATTCCATCACCATGAGACTACATTTCTTTGAGGCATTTTTTCAAACAATTCACTGCCTTGTCTATGTGACTACATTTATCATACATGTTTACCAAAGATATCAAATAGTTTGCTTCCTTGTTGCTATGGCTAAAAGCCTAAAATAGGTACTTCCAAACAAGCTATGGATTCTTGGAAAAAAATCTATCAAAGCATACTAATAAGCAATAGCATAGAAAGCAACAACCATTTGAAAAAGTTCTCAAAGAAATGTGGTCTCAATGGTGATGGAATTCCACAATCCACAACAATTTGTTTGTCATGGCATCCCATCACCATGAGACCACATTTTTTTGAAGCATTTTTTCAAATAGTTCACTACCTTTTCTATGCTACCACATTTCTCATACATGTCTACCAAATAATTTTATCAAACAATTCACTCCTTGCTGCTATGGCTAAAAGCCTAAAATAGGTGCTTTTGAACAAGCTATGGATGATTGGAAAAAATCTATCAAAGCATAATAGTAAGAAACAAGCTATGGTCTCATGGTTTTTTCACGCTAAAAATCAACATGATTTTATTCACATTTTTTTCACGTGAAAATCAACGTTAACCAGATTTTGTATTATGGAGCTATATTAAGCTACCACTCTGAAGACCAATGTAACAATGATACAAAATAATGTTTGAGACTACAAGAAGGCATCAAAATGGCTAGTGTACTATACAAATTCTTATGATTTACGAATAATTTTGATAACTCTACTCAGTTGCTTTCTTTTTTCAAAATCATACAAATTGAACCCTAGCATCAATAGACTTTGTATATCAAGCTACCACAATTACATCAAGCCCATATCACTGGGGCACAACCTAAACAATAGGAGGAATGGCCTATTTCAACATACTACACTCAAACCCTTAAGGGATTGATCCAGTTGAATGTATCTCAGAGCAATTCTATTTGTTTGGGTACGAAAGAGGACCATGCCTAATGTAAACATTCCTACATGGATGCATTGGAACAGTCTGTTTGGTCACACGAGTTACATAACGAAAATTGCACCACCTTGCAACTTTCCACTACTTGCGTTTGACATTTTTTCCATCAACTGAAAACTAGACACCATAGGAAAACCACTCTGAGATAAGGAAAATTGGGAGAGGTTATTGTAGAGGGGCCCAACACAATCCCATAGGATTAGACAAGAAGTTTGTAAGTGTCATGGTGTCTGAGTAACCTCATGTTGAAGTTTGCAGCCATTTTGCCCTTTGGACCCTAAAGGGATTGATCTGGTTGAACATAGCTCAGATCAATTCCGCTTGTTTGGGAGTGAAAGAGGACCATGCCAAGCATAAAAATTCCTATTCAAACATGTTGGAATAGCTTGTTTGGTCACACGAGTTGGGGAATGAATGTTGCACGACTTTGCAACTTTCTATTGCTTGCATTTGACACTTTTTCTATCAACTGAAAACTGGACACCATGAAAAAACCGCTTCGAGATAATGAAAACTGAGAGAGGTTATTGTAGAAGGGCCCAAAATGATCTTATAGAATTAGATGATAATTTCCTAAACATCATGGTGTCTGAGTAACCTCATGTTGAAGTTTGTAGCCATTTTTCCCTTTGGACCCTTAAGGGATCGATCTGGTTGAACATAGCTCAAAGCGATTCTGCATGCTTGGGTGCCAAAGAGGACCATGTCTAGCATAAAAATACCTATTTAGATGCATTGGAACAATCTGTTTGGTCACACGAGTTGCAGAACGAAAGTTGCACCACTTTGCAACTTTCCACTGCTTCCATTTGACACTTTTTCCATCAATGGGAAAATTGGACACTACGGGAAAACCACTCTAAGATAACAAAAACCAAGAGAATTTATTGTATATGGTCCCAACACAATCCCATAGGATTAGATGAGAAGTTTATAAGCATCATGGTGTCCAAGTAACCTCATGTTGCAGTTTTCTGCCATTTTTCCCTTTGGACCCTTAAGGAATCGATTTGGTTGAATGTAGCTCAGACCGATTCTGCATGTTTGGGTGTGAAAGAGGACCATGCTAGTGTAAACATGCCTATTCAAATGTGTTGGAATATTTTTTTTGGTCACACAAGTTGCAGAATGAAAGTTGCACCACTTTGCAACTTTCCACTGCTTCCATTTGACACCTTTTCCATCAACTAAAAGTTGGACACTACAGGAAAACTACTCCGAGATAATGAAAACCAAGAGAGGTTATTGTAGAGGGGCCCAATATGATCCCATAGGATTAGATGAGAATTTTCTAAGCATCATGGTGTCTGATTAACCTTATGCTAAAGTTTGCATCCATTTTTCCCTTTTGACCCTTAAGGAATCGATCTGGTTGAACATAGCTCAAAATGATTCCATATGTTTGGGTGTGAAAGAGGACCATGTCTAGCATAAAAATTCCTATTTAGATATGTTGGAATAGTTTTTTTGGTCTCACAAGTTGCAGAATGAAAATTGCACCACCTTATAGCTTTCCACTGCTTGCATTTAACACTTTTTCCATCAACTAAAAACTGGACACCACGTGAAAAGCACTCTAAGATAATGAAAACCAAGAGAGGTTATTGTAGAGGGGCCCAACATGATCCCATAGGATTAGAAGAGAAGTTTCTAAGCATCACAGTGTCTGAGTAACCTCATACTGAAGTTTGCAGCCATTTGCCCTTTGGACCCTTAAGGGATCGATCCGGTTAAACGTAGCTAGGAGCGATTCTATGTGTTTGGGTGAAAAAGAGGACCATGTCTAGCATAAACATGCCTATTCATATGTTTTTTAATAGTCCATTTGGTCACACGGATTGGAGAACAAAAGTTACACCACTTTCATAACTTTCCACTACTTGCATTTGACACTTTTTTCATCAACTAAAAACTGAATACCATGGGAAAACCACTCTGAGATAATTTAAACCAAGAGAGGTTATTGTAGAGGGACCCAACACGATCCCATAGGATTAGACAAGAAGTTTCTAAGCATCATGGTGTCTCAGTAACCTTATGCTGAAGTTTGCAGCCATTTTTCCCTTTGGACCCTTAAGGGATCAATCTGGTTGAACGTAGCTCAGAGCGATTCCACATGTGGGAAAATTCTAAAACCTAGTGGAATGGTGGATTTAGTCCTCTTCATGTTGCAATTTTTTTCAGAGTGAAAGATGGATGTTAGCAAAAGTTATCTGATGCCCTAGGTCATTTTTTCTCTTGTAAATGTATGAAAATGGTCTTTAGAATGCACTTTGCATAATTTTCTAATAAGTCACTACAGTGCTAGGAGTCAAGAAAATTGTGTTCTAGTGATGTCCTAGGTTGGGTATGTGAGTTTTCCTAGAGAAAATGAAGGCTATAGGTTGTGTATTGGTGAATTTGTGAAGGGACTAAGTGTAGAAAGGTTTGGAGGGTCTGTGCAAACCTGGGAAAAGATGTTTTGAACTTTGGTTTGAGTTTTTGTGGCCAATAGAGTGGAGTTACAGAGAAACCCTAGGTTTTAGGGTGAAATAGGAGGGTTTGCTGGAGTAGCATCTTAGAAGACCTGTACGGAAGAATTGATCAAAGAATCTATAGTTTTGTAACACAATTTGAGACTGTCTAAAAGATCTTGTGGTGGAAAGAAGTTTAAAGAGTACTTTGTGTGTAAAATTGGGCTAATTCTAGTAGACTTTGAGTGGGGTGACTTTAAGTTTCTTTGTGTTGTTGCATAAGAATCTCATGTGTAAGCTTGTTTTAGTGTTTTTTATGATGTATGGATGCTATTTGGATGCTGAGTTGGTATTCTTACAACCTTCTCTAAAGGATAGGTCTATTTGTTGTTACTGGTGAATTCGGAAGCCATAGTGTTGATTTGATGAAAGTTGTGTTGGAAACTTGAATCTGAGTTGGAACTTGATTCGTTGAGCCTGATTATGTGTTCCTCCACCTTGATATTGCATCATATGGGTGTTGGGGTGTGCCTTGAAAATTTGAAAGCTTCCTTATGTAGGCCTAGTTAAGCCTTATTTATGTCTTGTAAATTAATCCTTTGATACATTTTTTTTGGGTGTTTGATCTTGTGCTTTTGGGAACTTGTGGAGGATGGTATTAGGAGTATAAACCCATGTTTCATTTATTGGTTAATGCTAATAATCATTTTTTATTTTGACTGTCCTAGTCGGTGAATGTTGCAAAGTTGCATGGGCTTGTGTAGAAGCCATGAAAGAGTGGATGTTTTTGGGTACAAGGTCTATTTGTTTGGTCATGTTGTGTTGTGTGAAGAGTGTTTACATCATCCCCAAGTCCTATTGAGATTTCTAGTTGTATGAGTCAAGTTGAGTGTTCAAGCTGCATTGTTGAGAGGAATAGTGAAGTTGATGTGTGCATATAGAGTATTTGAGAGAAGCTTTTGAAAAGGAAGTTGCTTCCCTTGCCACTCTGCATCATAGTGGTATCAAAGCTTCAAGGAGTAGATTTTATTTTATTTTTCAGGTTGTGAAGAGAAAGGAAGAAGTGAAGAGTTTGGTATTCAAAGATTCCTCCAAAGAACAAAGATATGGATAAAGAGATGAAGGACAAACATGCTAGAGAAATTAGAGAGTTGGAGGAAAGAATCATAGCCTTGGAGACAAAAAAAAGGGACGTGGAAGAGAGTGAATTAGATGAAGAAGAAGATGATGATCTTGAAGACATGGAAGAAGAACTTGATCCAAAAGACCAAAGGATTGCAAAGTTGGTAAGGGTAGTTAGAGATGACAAGCCTAAGGTAAAAATTGGTGTTCCTAAATATGGTGGAAGTTTAAATGATGAAGAACTACTTGAATGGATTGCTACATTAGATAATCATTAGAGGATTATTCTCAAATGGAAATTATAGTGGAGGAGAAGCTTAAGAGGAGATGAGAGAAATTAGTGAGAGGAAGAGGTGGTTTGGTGTAGGAGCACCTTGACTCTAAAAACAAATTTGTAAAGATTTGAGTTTTCAAAATATGAAGGCAATGTAAAGGCCATTATAAGTCATTGAAAGGTCTTTAGGAAGTAAATAGAGTCAAAATACAAAAAAATGTCATTTTTGTCCCTAGGTGATAAGGTTTCCAAAATTGTTCATTTGTTGTCAAAATTGTGAAAAGGCAAAAATCAGAAAAAAGAACACAAAAATTAGAATGTAAAGAGACAAAGTGGGAGAGGAAATATTTTGGTCTATTGGAAACTAAAAAGGCACTTTCATAACTATTGTAAAAGCTATAAAAAGCATGAAAAGGCATGGAAAAAATAGAAGTTGAGTCTTTGTAATTAGATTTTGAAATAAAATCCCTTGTTTTTGAGTTTGCAACACTTTCTTCATGGCTTTTATCTTATATTGGTAATTTAGGAACTTCAAAAGTTTAAATATTTGTGTGATATCATTGTAGGTAGAGTTAGTTTCATTCACAAATAATTTGGAAGGTTAGTTTTGAGAAATAAAAGAAGGAAAAGTAGTTTTTTGTGTCCCGGGCAATGATCCTCACTCTGTGATTTTGAGACTTATAAGGAAAATATTCTCCATTCCACCATTATAGCTAGTAGAATGGTGGGATGGATGGTTTTTTATTTTTATTTAACATGTTTTTTAGTTGAAATTGTGTCAAAAAGTAACAGGGAAGGCGTGGATATGAAGATAGTTGCTACTCCAAGAGGAAAATCTGAGTTTTCCATATGAAAGATGGTGCCTACAAGTTGGAACAGTTGGAATGGAATTTTTTTTTTATATGGATAAGGGTTATTATGTTTAGGAAGACTTATTTATAGGTTTTTTCAATAGTGGTAGGTGATTTAGAGGTTTGTAGATGATATTTCCTAAAAACCCTCACTTGCTTGTGCTTTAAAAGCCTATAAACAAGGTTTTACTATTTAATTATATTGTTGGGAATTTCTTATCTTGAAGATTGATAATTTGTGATTTTTTTCACCTATATAAAGACTCTTTATGGTTTGTAAGTGATTTGGAGTTGTTTGAAAGGTGTCTCCTTTGTTAAATTGGCCTATTTGGGGCTCTTTATTAACAAAGAAGTTAGGACAACAAGTGTGAGTTCCAAAACAATTGTACCTAAAAATGAGATATATTTTTAATGATCAAAATGGGTACTCAAAAATGTATTTATCCTATAGAGATTCAATATGGTTTGCAAGTTACACCCAATTTGGTGTTTTGGAAAATTTTGGCCTTTTGAATGCAAAAAACTAAGATTCTATGTAGACATATATTTGAGTGTTTGGTTTGGGTTTGTAACTATCTAAATGATGATGAAAAATGTGACTCAAGGTCTAGAAGAAGTCCTACAACAAGGTTTTTCATTTTAATGTCTTGAATGAAAAGGTTGTTGTAGACTTTCAAATTGGTGTTTATCATGATAGTGTTGTTTTTTATGTGCTTCCAATGGATTGTTGTCATCTCCTATTAGGAAGACCTTGGCAATATGACAAAAGGGCATTGTATGATGGTAGGGAAAATACCTACACCATATTCAAAGATGGTTATTCTTTTGTTTTAGCTCCTCTTGTAGAAGATATCAAAGGTAAAGAATAGGTAATAATGTGTGGTAGGAAGGAACCTATAAATGTTATGAAGGAGAATTTTTTTTTATGTTGTAACCTATCCAAGGACTGATAATGTAGGGGTAGTAGGTGTGACTATAAACATAGGGGTGAAAAGTTCTTTGACAAGGAATTTGCATGAAAATATTGTTGTAGGGACCATTGAATTTCATGTAGTTAAGAGTAAAGTTAAGAGTAAGGAATAGGTTTCAAATCATCTTAGCATCCGTATAGACAGTACAACAACAAGAAAAGTGAGAAAAAATAGTAAATCTCTCGAAAATAACATTCTTATTGATCAAAAAATGGGTTACAAATCAACCAAAAACCTCTCCTTCGAGGAATTGAAGGTTATTATACATGTAAATCTCATTACAATGCCTTAGGTACGAGTTGTTCTCATAGATATTTTACAATGTCACTCATGTACATTTGAGATTCTCTTCTAATGTCTACATCCTAGGTTTTCATTTAGAGGTTAACTTTAAATGAGTAACTTGAGATTCCCTCGCAAAGACTCACACGTTCTTTTATAATGGCTTCAAATCAGAATTGAGATTTGTCAAGATCATCAAAATAAGGATGTTGCATTACTTTTTTGGCTGAGATTCTCTTTGATGACTCAAATATCAGCATTTTCTACAAGGAGGGACCAGTCAATTTTTACTAGTTTAGTTATAGATATGCAAAGGAAAATAATAAAAAGAAATAGCTCATCCAAAATAGATGGAAGGAACTTATAGATAGGCATGGAAGTCTCTCAACTTAGTTAGTCTTGGTCATACATCTTCACTGGGAGTTCCAAGATACCTATTGCATACAACACTTCTCATGAATAGAATTTCTTGAAATTCAAGATGCTCTTATAATGTCTACATAATAGGTGGTCATGATAAGGTTAAATTCAAATGAATAACTTAAAATTGCCTCACTAAGCTTCACATGCACTTTTGTAATGGCTTAAAATCATAATTGAGATTTGTCAATATCATCAAAATAAGGATGTTGCATTGATTTTCTGCTTGAGATTCTCTTGGATGGCTCATAAATCTGAATTTTATGCAAGGGGACACCAATCAATGTTTGTCTAGTTACATATAGATACACAGTAAAATAAGATGATAGCATTGGCATCAACCAAATTGATGTGGATACAAGTATGAATTAATAAGAACCATTGTGCATATACTTACAAATTAATCCAATGAACTATTTGAGTCTGCTCTACTCTTTATTGTGTCAAGTATTGCCTCATGGTCAAAATCACAGACCTTCCACAATGTCTTGTTCAAAGGTATACCCCCATATTTGGTCAAACAAACATTGGATGCCACGACAAGGTTTGAGTAATGAAGAATCTTACAATGCGTGTCAAATTCCTCAAACAACCAATGTTTGACACTCTTATGTGGGTACCTTCTCAGCCACATTTCAGTAACAACAACTGAGCCTGTAGGGTATTTGATGTTTTCTCCATCTATAATTGGGGCTTCCAATTTATTTTTTGCCTCAACACAACGACACAAGTAATAATTTGTTCCCTCTTCATTGTCTTCATCTGTAATAACTGCATAAACATGCCCTACATTTATATGTGCGGCATATATCTTGAAATTAGTTAACATTATGAATACAATACAAAGTAAGATAACAATATGGAATTTCAAATACTAAGCAAGTAGATATATTACCTGGTTGAACTAGATCTGATACATGGTCAAAGTCAATCGATGATTCCATCTATGTTAGTTCCAATGCCATCGGAGGGTAATACATGTGAAGTGGGCTAAGATAACTTGTCAACCATTTTTCAACCCAATCCCCTAACTCACAATCATTCCAAGCTTGCATTGTACATGAAGAACAAAAGCATGCCATCTTACATGTATTGATACTCCATGAACCTGCATTTGAGCTAAGGAAAGAGTGAAACTCACTCAATCTTGTTAGTGTACAACAATCCTCATATGGTGCAATGTTAGTATCATCCATCAACCAAAAAAATCTAAGAACTAAAGACGTACCTTCATTACCTAGACCCATCGAAGCATTACACCACTTGATGATTGATCTTGCATGTGTCAATTGTGCACTATCTTTATACTTTAACTCTTCTCTTGCTAATGCTCTTTTCACACATGCTCTTGCATCGTCATGCTCCCCCTTTCCATTTCTAGCCTCATAAAAGTTCCACATATGTTGAACACATGTAGTGAGATGCATCCTGCACAACCAGTAGAACATGCATGTGTTTTTGAACTATGTTGCATAGTTATCTGACCATATTATATGTCAACCGTATGATATACCCCTTTGAGCCAAATGAATGTAGAACATCTAGAAGAAACCTTACACAAACTCTAGAGAATGCATGAGATCATCACTAATATAAAAGTGCTACTCCCTCAATACCTTCCTTTTGTCCTCTGTCCTATCAATTGCATGAATGAATGTTATGTGCACAAAAATTGAGACCTATGTGGAGTTGTAATACTATGACTGCACCTAATGGTATGGCTATAGAGTGTAGTTCTTTGCAAAGTCAACCACTGATACTATGCTTCCAAGTGGAAGGTGTCCTTGTATAGCTTGAATTGTGTGTCCAGCCATCGGGGTCTATGGCTATGCCTTGCATATTCATACACTGGATTCTCACAAAACATGGACATGAACTGATACATTGGAATCTTTTGAATAACCAACTCACACCTTTTTGCTTCAAACCCATCTTTTGTAGTGTATGCCATTGTTTTATACTTCCCAAACTGTACTAGTTTTTGTCCCACGTCATATGTGATTTCCATATGTTGACATACTGGCATTTGTTACAAGCCACCGCAACGCTCGCATGAAGCATCCAAGCATGTTTTCCTATAGAATATTTGGCCATCCTCTATTTCACATAAAATTT